>CAUYPK010010340.1:0-13860 GCA_963574355.1 Loris lydekkerianus
GTACCACAGTTTGCTAGTCCATTCGTGGGTCGATGGGCACTTGGGCGTCTTCCATGACTTAGCAATTATGAATTGGCCTGCAATAAACATTCTGGTACAGATGTCTTTGTTATATTGTGACTTTTGGTCTTCTGGGTATAACCCTAGAAGAGGAATTATAGGATCGAAAGGCAGGTCTATTTTTAGGTCTCTAAGTATTCTCCAAACATCCTTCCAGAAGGCGTGGATGTGGAGGAAAGGGCACACTTCTACAGAGAGAGTAATTGATGCGCCAAAGTTTCCAAAGTAGCCTTGGTGTGTACCATGCTAGTCTCCAGGGTCAAATTCTAGGCAGAGCCTGTATCTTGGTCACTTTTTTCCCCATCCTTTGTAACAGAGGTCAGCAAATTACAGCCTACAGGCCCAGTCCACCCCAGGACCTAGTTTCATAAAGAAAATGTTACTGGGACACAGCCACAGGTCTTCGTCCACATGTTGTCCATGGCATCTTTTGCCCTGCAAGGGCAGAGGATAAGGGAGGCGAGGAGGAAGAGGAGGAGCTGCAGAGACCATATGGCCCCCAGAGACTGAAATAATTTATTATCTGACCCTTTATAGAAAACATTTGATGATAGAAAAAAATGAAGTGCATTCAAGTGAATCAGTTATAGTCCATGGAATGCACAGAGCATCTATTCTTCCCAGGACAGCAACAAAATGTCAGTTAAAGAGAAATAAATGCTTCTTAAATGAATGATTTAAAAAATAGGAGTTTAAGAAAACAAGAAAAAACTTAACTGACTAAAGTCACTAAGTTGTCTATTGTTCCAAATGGGAATTCCTCCTATGACTTTATTCCTTCAGTTGGTCTCGAAAGTAAATTTATTCGCACAGGTTTTTCATTCATTTGACAAATATTTATTGACTATCTATACCACACTATCTTTCCTGCCAGAGCAGAGCTCATGGTCTGGGAATAGAGAAGCTGTTAGTACAATGATTATGAAATTTGACTATTCAGGGAAGTCGGAGGAAACTTTCCTGAGGACATGAAGTTGGAGGTAAGAACTGAAGGATGGGGAGGTGAAGAGGAGAGGGGATCCAGCATCCCCCATGGAAATACAAGCATGTGCAAAGGCCCAGTGGCAGGATGGAGTGGGGTAGGCACTAGGAAGTTCAAAGCAAGATGCTTGCATGTCTGAAGAACAGGAGGCAGAAGGAGCATTTGAGACAGGAGCCTGGAGAGACAGGTGTCGCTGCCTGTGCTGGGCTGAGAAGCCCATGTTAAATTGTTACTCTCTGTCCTAAGAAAGTAAAGTAGTAGCTTCTTACAAGATGATCTCTCATCTTCACAGGTTCTGGATTCCATATCAAATCCCCGATGGCTCTGCTGAGTCTAATCACTGGTCGTGCAAAATATTCCCACTCCATGTTCTGTAATCATCTGTTTTCAAGTTCAGGTGTTGGTGGTATTTCTGGAGTTGATCAAAGCATGCACAAAGACAGCCTAAAACAGACATCTCCAGCTTATTCTTTCTAGACTGCCCATGTTTCAAATGATATCTCTGAAAACACCTTTATTACATTCACCAGGAGCCCAGCTTCTTCACCTTCACCTCTTTACCCATTCACTCTTTACCCTTACTCTCTTTCTGTGTAGGGCTCAAACAGACCACGTGAAACTTTTCACAAATCTAAAAGCCAGATCAGTGATAGTCTCTAAGAATAAAGCCATGAAGAGGTTAGTAAATACAGAGCAGAAAGAAAGCAAAATGTTTTTCCATGAAAATTGTGGCTTGATTCCATTAGACTTCTTTGATTGCAAGCAACAGAAACCAACTGTGGTTATATTCAGTAAAAAAAAAAAAAAAAAGAAGAAGAAAAAAAGAGTTCATGAAAATCATTCTGATAGAGGATATTTAACATGAGAGCTTCATGTTGAGAATAACCCAGCCAAACCAATGTCTGAGGAATGAGTGTTCTAAGTAGGGACTGCAGGTGCAAAGGCCCTGAGGTGAGAGCAGAAGGGGGTCGTAAGAGTAGAGGAAAGACCAGGGAGGAGGAGGGTGGATGAGGGCAGAGCAGCCAGACTGACCAAGGAGGAGGAGGGGGATGGACGAAGGCAGAGCAGCCAGACTGATCAGAGAGGGTCTCATAGTTCATGGGAAGGAGATGTGGCTGCATTCTCTGTGGTAGGAAGCTTTATGGGATTTTAAGTACACAAGTGAGCTTGTAGTAGAGAAAGAGCACACCAGGATAAGCAATTACTATTCCTCAGCCACCTTGGGTCATTTTCCTGTAATCCTCACCACAACTCAATGAATAGGTACAATTATCATCGCTTCAGAGTAAACTGAGGTTTAAGAAAGTAAAATAACTTATCTAGAGTCACCTAGTGAATATGTGGCAGAGGCAGACTTCAACCCGCAGTTCAGTTCAACCAGCAGCTCAAAATACTCAGTGAAAGTTAATTTTTGTCACCATTGTCTGTGACACTTAGTTTTCTAACATTTCCAGGAGTGTTTTGTCGATTGCACTGTTCTTTTCTGTTCAATTTCACAAATAAAAGAGATTTGCCTCAAAATCATCCCTGAGAGGAAAAAAAAAATCATAAACTTGTAAGTTTCCCTGAAGAACTGCAGGGACACCCAGCTCGGAAGAACTTGGCCGGGGAGTGGGCTGGGGGTGGAGGAAGATGGGCCGCAGCCATGTTTTGGGTTCAGCATCCTATTTGTTAGAATTAGGAATGCTCTTTGGATAAAGGATCAAAGACCAGCTTCTTCCTTTCTGTGCTGAGACCTTGCCCCTCACCTCCTCTATTTTATCTTTCCTGGTAACTCAGCTTCAGTTTCTCTGATGGTAAAGGGATGAGATCAGCCACCAGGGATCGGTCGATAGGATCGGTTTTCAGTCATCAAAAAATTACGTCAAACGCTAAGCATGAGTTACCCTCCGTCCCGGTGTCAGCCTGGGACTTGACTGCAGGCCATCAATCCCGTAGACTTTAAAATACAGGGTACCCTAGAACTCGCAGGAAGGAGGAAAGAGGGGAGGGGCTGTGGAGGAAGAGCTGTGGCCCACGCTGCTACCTCGCATGGTCTCCTGCAGGGACATCAGTGGATTATTATTATTTTTTAAAAACTAGCAGCTGGTTGAAATGGTGTGTATCTATAATCCTAGCACTCTGGGAGTCCAGGGGTTCAAGACCAACCTGAGCAAGAGCTCAGATTTTTTGGTCTCTGCAAAGGAAAAAGAAAAGGAAAAAAAGGAAGGGGAGGGGAAGATAGGATTAGCTGGCACGATGACACCCCTGTAGTCCCAGCTACTCAGGAGGCTGACACAGGCGAATGACTTCAGCCCAGGAATTTGAGATTGTAGTGAGGATTATGCCACTACACTCTAGCCCAGGTGACAGAGCAAGACTATGTCTGAAAAAAATAAATAAATAAATAAGAAAGAAGTTGATTTCACAGTCGGAAGTTATTTAAAATAACTTCCATCCATTATGAATATAACACCTGTTTATCTTTTTTGACTTTTTTAAAATTTTCAAATTAATATGAGGGTACAAATGTTGAGGTTACATTGTTTTCCACTTCGTAGGTAAGGTTTAAGCTGTAGTTGAGCGCTTCCCCGGGGGGTGTGCTGAACACCCTCACCTTGTGAGCATTAGGTGACGCCCTGCCCATCACCCTCCCCCCTTTCTCTCCTCTCCCCTCCCCCTTGAGAGACTATACTTGTGTTTTTCTTTCCTGGAGGTGTATAGTACCCGTTTATTCTTAACCAGGTTTTTTTTTTTTTAATTAAACATTTATTGAGTATTTCTATCATAATAATTTTTTAAGTTTACTGTTAGAAATAGAAAAATAAATTACTCCACTGTCCTGCCACAAAGAGGAAGATCCATTCTGTCTCCTTTGCCTCCCCTGCCCTCTTTTCGATCTTGAACCCAATCTTTTTTATTGTTTTATTGTTTACTGTATGCAGCTATATTACACAGTGACTGTTGTGATAATGACTGTTGTGATAAGCAGTCTCTGGGGCAGCGAGAGCAAAGGTCCTGAGGTGAGGGCTCCTCACCTCCTGGAATCCCCGTCCTGTGCGAGTCCCTCCCCTTGAGAGTAGAGGGACTTACTGACCCTCTTCTAGTGAAGAGAATACGGCAAACATGTTGGGATGTCACCTCCAAGATGAGGTCATGAAAAGGTTGTGGCTTCCATCTCAAAAGGCCCACATTCTCTCTCCTTTCTCGCGAATCACTCACCCTGCAGGGAAGCCAATTGCCAAGTTTGGTGAAATCTTGTACTTTGGCGAGGCTCTTGGGGCATCGTTCCACCAGCCCACCGAAACCTCCTTGCCCCAAACCGTGCGGGTGAACGTAGAAGTGGACGTTTCAGCACCCATCTTGACAGGACTGCAGGGGTGTGACTGCAACCTCTGTGTTGAGAGACCCCAAGGCAGCCCCACACTGCCAAGCCCCTCCTAGTTTTCTGAGCCACAGAAACAGGGAGGCAAAGTTTGTTGTTCCCAACTGTTGGATTTTGGAATAATACATTATATAACAATTGATGGCCACTAAAATTTCCTATTCTAATTGTCTACACATTTAATTATGTCATGAACATCATACACTCTCTTGTAACAAGTATGCTTAGGTAACATCCTTAAGTATAAATATTTATACTTTTTATTATTTATTGAATCACTCCTCTAGTTTAGGAGGTTACTTAGTTCTAACTTTTTTTTTTTTTTTTATATTATAAACACCATATTGATGATATATTTTCATGTAGAGCTGTCGTCCTAAAATAGATTAGCATTAGCTTTAGGGTCAAGAATCAGCTTGGATTCCTGGATTGAAGAGTGAGACTATTTCTATTTCCCTAGATTTTTTATGCAACTGTTCCCCCGTAAGGGGGATAAGTCAATCTACTACTATCATAAATACAATCATACAATCACTCTTGTCTTTTATGTGTTGATAATTTGATAGGCTCAGTATTTCATGGTTTTACAGATACTAAAAAGAAGAGATCATTTCCATGGTCCCCTTCCCTTCGTAAGGAACATGCAACCTACATGGGGATTGAAAGACTGAGATGAGGGATGGAAAGTGACCCTGCAGGAGACCTACCCAATAACACTTTCCGTGGTGACGCCAATGGCCTTTGTCTCTGTGTCTGCAACAGTAGCCACCTGTGGCCAGTGAGCATTATTAACTAATATAACTAAGAATGGAAAGTTTTTCATTTTATTTTAACGTAATTAAAATGGTCACATGGCGTAACTGACTACTACATAGGACGATTCAATGAAACACTAGTCTTCTATTAGAAGAAAGAAGATGAAGTTTGAGAAAGAATTAGGAAGTTTTAGATATTAGGAAGTTCTCACCTATCTAATATCCCTCCACCCTACTCGTTGCCTTTGAATGGGGTTTCCTCTGGGCCTGACACTTAAATCATAGTAACGTAATCTCCATAAGGACCTCCATAAAATAAACATACGTGGCGTGCTATGGGAGGGCGAGCTTGGAAGACCCTAACTTCATTAATGTTCAGGATGCAAGCATCCTTCATGGATGGTTATGTGATTTAATTTCCTTTTCATTTAGTCTCTGCTTCTCCTCTCCACCATCCCTCTCTGGTGCTGTTCCAAACTGTAACACTTATCTCCGAGGCTGGGGTAGAGGGATGGAGGGGCAGGTGAGTGAGTGGCCGGGTACAGGAGCCCATATTCACAATGCACCTAGTAGGTGCCAGAGTCGGAGCCCACAGCTTCACTGGTAACATTTCACCCACATTCAATCTTCAAGCACAAAAAAGAAGGTTTCATTAACGTTTCCTGTTTGACAGATGAGGAAACTGAGGAAGCAGCTAGGCAATGGCACAGCCCACGTTTGAACCAGGTCTGTCTGCCTTCAGGGCTGATGTTAATCCATGAGGTGTCACACCAGGCGTTATTTACACCTTGTCACATGGTGGTGGTGATTGAAGTTTTTCTCCCTCGGGTCACTGCAGGTGCTGGAAATTGACAGGGACCTCAGTTCTCTCCAAAAGTGGCTCTTTCACTTTTTATTGCTGACCGACTTCTAACGTGTCAGTGGTGTGCTAATGTGGTTAACCGTTTGCCTGGGGCAGAAAAATAAAGCTTCTGGCATGCAATTAAAACCTCATCTTGCCCAATTGGGCAACTAATGAGATCAGTGAGAAGAAAGGCTGCCTAGTGAAGGCTCAGTTTGTATCTCGGGTCCATTCCACAGGGCAGAGGGAAAGAGCAGCCACGTGGAATCACCCATTGGTTCAATTTGAAGCATAACCAGGTCGTTGGCCAAGCCCCCTTGACCGCCCGTCCTTGTCCCCACACAGACTCACCCGCCCGTGCCCTGCACTGCACATTGGTGCTGACCTCACTTCTGACCAGCCCTCATGAGGTTCCGTCCCTGTCTACTCTGGAATCAAGATGCGTCATGAACTTCCTAGTTTCAGATCATGGCCTGTGCTTAGTGGTCCTGTTCCCAAATCTGAAAACTTCTTATGCCTGCAGAGATGAATTAGAAGCTAATGCAAGACGAGGGTTTTTCTACAATAAGGCGCGCTAGATGTCTGAAAATCTGCCTTCCGAGGACAGCGCCAGGAGCCTGGCGTCCGTGTTAGTGGTCTTTGCTCTTGGTTTTAGTTTTAAAACGATTTCTCAAGAGGGGGTGGAACTATCTCAACACATTCTGTTTCATCAAGTTGATTTAGTGTAGTTTATTCAGCCGATATTTATGGAAAACCAACTGGGTGGAAAACACTCTGAGGTGCACCCGTGGACAGGGCACATAGGGCCTGTGGCCTACAATCAAGAACAGAATAAAGACACACAAAAATAAATGCCTGTGTGAATACGATCATCTCACGTGCTGGCAAGTGACATAAAGAAGATGAAACTGATGACGCCATAGGGAAAGAACAAGGGTGAGGAGCAATGAGAGTGGGAGACGTTGGTCAGAGGAAGGTGATATTTAAGCTGAGGCCAGAATGCTAAGGAGCCTTTCAAAAGGTCTGGAGGAAGGGAATTCTGAGCAGTGAGAACAGCCAGTGCAAAGGTCCTGTGGTGAGAACAAGCTGGCCTTGTTCTTACCAGAAAAGAAAGGTGGAGATCGGAGCTCAGTGAGTCCAGAATGAGGTAGAGAAATGAGGACAGAGGTCAGAAGAGGCCAGGTCATACAGGACTTAGGCTCTCTAGGCAGGAAAGTGTTTATTATATGTCAAGGCATATACACGTCACACTGTGATTGGACACTATATATATTTTCCCTTCTGATCTGCACACCAACCATATGAGGTGAGCGTTATGTTTGCCCCAGAGGGGAGACAGGTGGTGCTCAGGTGTGTTTAATGATTTGCCTAAAATCACAGGTTGGTTGGGGGGGGGGGGTGGTTAAGCCAGGCTCCACACCTGGGTTTGTCTGGTCCCATCACTCATCTCTCCAGCTGTGCCAGTACTTTGCCTTTGAGATCAGACTTGGTGTCGCAGTGGAGAATGGAAGGGAGCAAAATCTCATCTGTCAGTTCGTCAAGTTTGTGTTTAACAAGGGTATTCGCATCATATCAATCGGGAGGCAGTTTCATTTGCAGCCTCTTAAAATTGAAATCTAAAATGGCTCTCTTTGGATGCCACGTAGGTTTGTGTGAGGGGCGCCAGGGGGTGGGGGTGAGTAGGTAGCAGAGAAGTAGGCTTCTCACACTCTGTCCCCGTGTGTTCTCACTCTGTGGGGAGAGACACCTCCCCAAACAGCATGAATTGGGTGGTGCAAAGTTATGACAGATGTAAGTGTGACTTTTTCCAGTTCTGGTGACAGGAACACCAAATTTGGAATGAAGAAGACACAGTTAAATGCGTGAACAACAGTGTCTTTGAAGGTGTTTCTTCATGCCCAAGTGACAGAAAAGTCCCTGGAACATCTCTGTTTGTCTTTCTGACAAACAATTGCCACAGTCTGGCAGAAAGTGGCAACGTCACCTCATCGGGCACGGATAGTCTAATTTCTTCCACTGTAGGGTGACACAGTTGGTCACTCCATTCTTTGAGACATCATGGGCATGTGGTTGTGTCCAGGAGGCAAGCAAACTCCGGTCCCTAAGTCCAAGAACACTTGGATTTAACTAGTCCAGGCATTCTCAACTTTGGTACTATTAACATTTTGGACTAGGCTAGATAATTCTTTGCTGAGGGAGGCTGTCCTATTCATTGTAAGATGTTTAGTCTTACATTTACTCCTAGATGACAATAGTCCCGACTCCCAGGTTGTGACAGACAAGAATGTCTCCAGACATTGTCAAATGCCCCTCACCCCCAATTTAAGAATCACACACTTTTTCAAAAAAGCAGGTTTATGACAATGGAATCTGTTCTTGGTTAAACTCCAAAAGAGCTTAAAAGACACTCAAGCCTGAAGCTAAAAATAGCATATATGACTATTCGAAGACTTTGCCGTAGAAAAATTATGATGAACATTGGAAAAGCTGGTTGAATGTGTATGAGTTCCATGACATACTCCGAAAGATGTTTGTGGTCTCCTGCCTCCCTGTATTAGTTAGGATAGTTAATGCTAGCTGCTAAAACAAACAGTTCCAAAAATCTCAGTGGTCCAACACAGTGACTGACGCTGATTTCCTGCAAATGGTGACTCGGATGCAATCCCTTTTCCAGAACAGCCATACTAGTGGAGCTTGTGGCTTCCAAAGTCCAGAATCACTGAAGACCGTGTGGGCGAGCTCTACACCTGGTACATATCACTTTCACCCACATCCCCTTGGCCAGAAACTGGGAAATGTAGTCTTTCTACAGGAAAAAAAGCAAATAGGACAAGGCAAATCACCTCTTCCATCATCCTAGATACCAGATTTCCAATTTATTGAATAATGGTCAAAATCCTATTTATTTGTTGTTTCTAGTGGCCTGACTTACAAATAGACAATATTTATTATGCTCATACCGTCTTCCGTAAACATGCCCAGCATCAGAATTGCGAAGACTCTTCTCTTCCCATCCATTCTGATTTGAGAGGTCTATGAATAAGGCTTAAGAACCTGTCATTTTTACTTGCCCCAGGTGAATATGATGATAGGAACGTAGGAACCACCGGTCTCTGAGTGAAGTGATCTTACATCTTCATTTTTGCTGCCCTCCATTAGGGTAAGAAATTGAGAGTTGGTTGTCACATTTCTGAGCTTTATTAAAAATAAAAACTGCATTTTTGTCGCTGATTCGGTGCTTCCTCCAATCTGGTAAACTCTACAAGCCCTCATCGTACTGACTCCTGGCTCCTCAGAATCACTGTTCCAGCCCTGTGTCCCAGCTCCCACCATTCCTGGGTCAGTGCTCTCGGTTAAGCAATAATCTGCTGTGAAATGAAAATCTCTTGGTTTTAATCCTGATTTCCTAAACTCCAGTCCACATGTTTTATCATCTACCTAAAACGCCTTTTCTCTCACTCATTTTAATTACATACCCAAGGCTAGCAAGGTCCCTGGTATATAGCAAGTCCTTCAAAGAAATCTGTTGAATGAATGAGTTTATAGAATACACTGATCTGTGCTTGTATGTAAATATACATTTGTCAAAGGAATTCCTCCCCTTTTAAGCAGAAATCAGTTTATATCAGTTCTCCATGTTGTCAAGAACTCAAGTCTTGAGAATAGTTGCCTATTTTTACAGGAACTTGCATATCACTTAATAAATTTTGAACACATGCATGCTTACATATGTGGCTATGTTTCCATAGCACATTATAAAGACACTGTATATTATATTTATGTAAGGTATTTACATGCATAGTTATATACCCTTTATCTAGTCTGTACATTTAGATTACATACTTAAAGATACACGGTGAATGAACATATGCATGTGTATATAACATATATATGGACTTTTGTGTGTGATTTTTGTAACCACCATAAATGGCAAGAATGCTATAACTACTGTTCATAAAACAGATGTGGAAACTGAGGCTTGCAGAGGAAAATTGACCTGAGTCAGAGTTACCCAGTTAGTCATTACAGAACAAGCATTTCAAATCCCTGCGGTGCATCTTACAAGGGTATATGTGAAACTTAGTAAATGCAAAATGTAAATGTCTTAACACAATAACTAAGAAAATGCTGGGAAGGCTATGTTAACCAGTGTGGTGAAAATGTTTCAAACGGTCTATAAAACCAGTGTATGGTGCCCCATGATTGCATTAATGCACACCGCTATGATTTAATAAAAAATAAAGAAATAAATAAAAAGGGGAAAAAAAAATGGAGATCTATCCAGCCCCAGAGTCTAGACCTTTGTCTATTATACCGCCTCTCTAGGACTATGCCGCTTCTAATTTTATGCGAACATTTACGCTGTAAACAGAGTCCCCGTTCCTTATAAATAAGCAGATGAAACTGACATCTAAGCTAAAAAGCAAAAGGCTGCCGCCCGTATCTCCCGTGATGCCATTCTGGAAGAGTTCCAGCCTTCTCCTCTCAGGATGTACGTGGTTTCGTTTTGCCTAGTGTGCACAGGCCAGAATTGGAGCCGTCTTTGTTAAAAGTGTGACATCTCTCCTCTCCCCTTCTCCCCTTTCTCTTTAAAAGAACAAGGGTCTCCCAACATTGACGCTACTGGAGCAGATAATTCTCAGCCATGGAGGGGTGTCCTATGCCCTGGATGGCTTGCAGCAATGTCCCTGGCCTCTACCCACAAGATGATCCCCCAAGTTGTGACAATCAAAGATGTCTCTGGACTTTGCCAAGTGTACCCCAGCTGAGAACAAGGAGGGACAGTGCGAAAAAGAGGTTTCTAATCAAATAATGATAAGCTTAATGTATTAAAATAGGAGACCTTTATATCATCAAAGAGCAGGGGTGTGGCTTCCTTCAGGTGGAACATATTGAGTGTGAGGACACTGGGGTCTGTCTCCGCACTAACCAGGCCAAACACGTGTCCCGCTGGCTTTCTTTTCTCCAGGCTCCAATCCCTACACCTTCCATGTTGATCCTCTCAAAAGGAAAAGGAAAGGGAAAAAAAAGTTTGGGGGGAAAAAAAAAAAAAAGTCGTTTCAAAATTACACGTCCTTATACTCTGTCCAGCTAATAGAATTATGCACCACAGCTTAAATTTAGACATCGAGTTCCATCTCTTACTTAAATGTATCTGTGTGTTTTAATAGGAACATTCAGCTTTGCTTTTATTAATGCAAAAACATTAAGGCACCAGCCCTCGATCCGAAAGCCTTAAAGGGCTGTTTCCAACAGAACCTGTCATAAAATGTGCACTCGAGCATGTCCCCTTTAAGAGACTCCAGAATTAAATGTTCCCGTATGTGAATTTTATTTTGTACAGCACATTTGCTTTATGGCTACAATTAAGTTAGATGTGCCGATAACAATGTCTGTTTTCCATTTTAAATCGCACATTTCAGACAGTGTGCATTGTTTTATTATCTAATCCACATGCTTTTAATTGCAATTATCGTCCCTTAGGAGTCCCCTGGGAGGGCATGATTGCAATTAAAAATGTAATTTAAATGTTAATTAATTACATTCATTTTCTAAACTGGGAAAATTTCATTTATTATTTTCATGTGTTGTGCACTTATCCTAAATGCATTACCTTCTAAATTTCTTTTTCCTAAATGAAGTGTTATGTTTATAAAACAGGGTGTTTAATACCCTTTACAATTTTTGTGAGGGTGTTTCTACAAATTATTACTTTAAATTAATTGATTTCTGTGATATATGCAGGAGCTATATGGTGTTTTATCTATAATAACAATAATTCTGTTGATTTTACTTAGGCTAAAGCATGGCATCAAAATATACATTTTCCTCATTTATTTTCTGATTGACTTTGATACGGAGAGGAAAGTCCGTACTTTTCTTTATTACTATCATCATTACCATTTCTTCTTAAACAAAAGGAGAAAGGTATTGTTACTATAAGTAATACAGATCATTAATAGGAAAAAGGTTTCCTCCAGATGAAAATTGCAACCTAAGAAAGAAATCTGTAGTTAGATTAGTAAGTCATCCTGCCTCGTTTGAACAAATAAAGGGGAACAAAAAAAGACCACAGAGAGGGTGGTGCCTGTGACTCAAGGAAGTAGGATGCTGGCCCCATATGCCAGAGGTGGTGGGTTCAAACCCAGCTCTGGCCAAAAACTGCAAAAAAAAAAAAAAAAAAGATCATGAAGCCTTGAAAATCAATATAACTTTACTAGAAAAAAAAAAAAAAAAGATTGCTTTATGCATGTCTCAGTTTATCTAGCCAGGTCTATCATTTTTCTCTCTGTCTCACTTTGCCTAGAATATGAGGGTCAGCTTAGAAATGAAGAATTATGAAGAAACATTTCTGTACTTTAAACTCTGAACCGTATCAGTTTTGGTCTGTTTTGGTGAATTAAAGTTAAGTCCCAAGTGGACAAGTGGAGAAATGAAGGGTTATCCCCAATTCAAGTTCAAGTATATGCTTCATGTGATCAATTTAAAAAGGCCTTTCGAGGATTTCTTTTTTCCTATTGATTTCCCCTCCAATTGGCCAAATCTTTCTTCAGCTTTTTTATTTTAAAATCGCTGTCTATGTCTGAACTTGGGCTATTGTTTGTCTTTTTTTTTTTTTTTTTAATTTAGCTTTAAAATTCCAAAAATTGTCTTAGGAAAATTCTATTCAGTGAACAGTTCTGTGTAGTAGCCACTAAGCATATGCTGCTCTGTGAGTAGAGGAGGAAGAAATAAGAGAGAAAGGAAGATGTCCTCTGTCCTAGCCTGCTCAGCAAATATCTATGGTGTCTTTCCTCTGGGGTTTGGGCTTGAATCATTTGTAAAATTTACTCGGTGCCTCCTCTGGGCAAGATGATATTGTTAAATCTTCGCAACAATCCTGTGAGGTGAGTACTATCATCATTTCTATTTAACAGAGGGGAAACTGAGGCAGGGGGCATTCAGGTCACCGGCTAAAGCTTTGCGGAGAGAGCCAGAGCCAGGATCTGTGCCCTGGGAGGTGGCCTCTGCACTTTATATTCCATTCTGTACTCTTAACCAGAGCACAGCTAAGAAGCTGCCATTCTTTTGCAGGCGTTACCAGAGTGGACCCCCACAACAGCTGGAGAGGAATAGTGAGGGTCAGACTCTGAAGTCAAACTCCTTGGGTTTCAATCTATTTAGCATCTGTGTAACCTTGCACAGATCACCCTCTCCCCCATGAGCCTCAGTTTCCACTTCTGTACAATGGGGGAGTGATAGTACCAGTCTCCTAACAGTCTTGTGAAGATTGAAGGATCTGGTGTATGAAGAGCAGTGACCACGGTGGCCAGCACATGGAAATACCCACTGTGGCTGGTCCTACTACAGTCCAGAGTTGGCCACCTCCCCACATTGACCACCTCCTTAAGTGGACCTAATTTTGACAGACTGGACATGCACCACATGGACTCAATGGACGTTCCTTGAATTGACCCCTTCTGTATATTGACCAGTTTATTACTGCCCCTTGGGGGGTCAATTTACAGAGGTTCTACTGTATCTGTGGTCTCTGGAGACAAGAAACTTACAGTCTAGCTGAGGACAGGAGTAAATGAAGTAACTTCACCAGAATGAAATAAAGAAATATCACCTAAGTGCTCGTCAATAGAGGACGCATCAAATAAATTACCATATATACTCGAGTATAAGCCAAGTTTTTTCCGGCACAAAATTTGTGCCGAAAAACCCGAACTCGGCACAAATTTTGTGCCGAAAAAACTCGGCTTATGCTAGAGTATATACGGTATATCATACCTACATGTACAACGCTAAGAAAATTTGTAATAATCGTAAGTCAGACCCATATGGGTCAAGCTTCTAGGTATATTGTTAAGTG
>CAUYPK010010341.1:0-53352 GCA_963574355.1 Loris lydekkerianus
TTTCTAAGGCAAGCTGTTTTCTGTGCAAGTTGGGTTTTAGCCCTGGTGGTGTAGCCGGTCTCATCAGTTGTATTGAGGACCGGGGTGAAAAATGGGGGGGCAGTAGCATAAGGAGGGGGTCCTGACAAGGATGGCCAATCAGGGTTATGATATTTAGCGACTTCCTTCTCTAGAGATGAAGCCTCATCAGGATTGAGGGTGTTGTCAGGCCCATCTCTGGTCGGGGGGAAGGGGGGTGTCAAGGAAGGATAAACCTTATGTGGGGCAGGTTTTGTAGGAACCGGCTTAAACGCGGCGGTACTAGGATTGGGGATAGGAGCTTTTATCAATACAGGGATGTCGGGTTCAGGCATGGGAATAGCTACAGAGTCACAAATAGAGGGTGGTTGGGAAAGTCTTTGCAAAACTTTCTCTCCTTCTATAATAACCTCTTGAATGTCTGGCCATTTCTTATGGATTTTTAAAACATCATTAATTAAGATTCCAGTAAGAGAAGGCTTGAACTGGAATTTTCTCAGGGCCAAATGATTTGTAATAATCCTTAAAACAATCTTCTACTCTGGCCCACGGTCTCTCATCAATAGTTCCTTCAAGGGGGAACCATGGGCATATATTACCAACAAATTCAAAAAGTCTTTTAAGATCCTTTTTCTTAACCCTAGTTCCTCATGTCTTGAGGGACTCCTTAAGCCCCTGTAAGAATAAATCATGTTTATTCAATTCTTGTCCCATGATTACATTGCTTCATTTACCCAAATTGGATCTGACTCACAGGCGGGTGTCTCTGTGGTGATCACAGTGCGGATCTTCACTCACTTTTTCATTGAAGCGGTGATCACAGTGCGGATCTGTACTCGCTCCTCCCTTGAAGCGGCGATCCAGGGTGCCGGCTGGCCTTTACAAGCACCGCTGTCTCGGACTCCAGACCCAAATGGCCCCATGTCTGGGTGCCAGTTGCCCCGGCCTGCGGGGCTAGTTCAGCAGTGACCTAGGGTAGGGGTATTGAGAAAGTGAAAGAGACAAGAGACACGAAGAAGTGAGAGCAAGACAGGGTTCTGATCAAGCTCTGAAAAACTTTATTTTTTAATAGCTATATAAACACAAGCAGAGGGGGGAAGTGTGCTTGGGGGTATGAGAGGGTGGGGAATTTCCAGTAGCAGGTGTGGTAATCCAATGGTCAGAATGTTCATTTCGCCTAGGGCAGTAACCTTCCAAGCACCTGACTTATTGTGATAAGTTTCCATGGTAAGCTTGCTCTTAAGTTTTGGCTCCTGGCATGAATAGAAAACCCTGAGAAGAAACTAACTTCTTATAGCCACGTGATCTTTGATAAACCAAACAAAAACATACACTGGGGAAAAGAATCCCTATTCAATAAATAAAAAAGAATCCCTTGATAAGAGAACTGGATAACCACATGTAAAAGACTAAAACTGGACCCACACAACTCACCACTTATGAAAATTTATTCAAGATACATAAAAGATTTAAATCTAAGGCATGAAACAATAGAAATCCTCCAAAAATGTGTGGGAAAAACACTTGAAAATATGGGCCTGGGGAAAGATTTTCTGAAGAAGACTTCTGAGGCAATTGCAACAATGACAAAAATAAACAAATGGGACTTAATTAAACTGAAAAGCTTCTGTACAACAACCAAAGCAAACAACCTTCAGACTAGGAAAAGATATTTGCATATTTTGAATCAGACAAAAGCTTGATCATTAGGATTTATAGAGAACTCATATTAATCAACAAAAAAAGACTCAACAATCTCATATATCCCTGCGCAAGAATGATGAATCGAAACTTCTCTAAAGAAGGTAGATGAATGGCTAATAAACATATGAAAAAATGCTACAAGCTAGGCAGGTGCTATTTCTCTTCCTCTTACCACTTTGACAATCTTAAAACAGAATCTTTCCTTAATTCTTCATTAAAAAGCTGAAACGATCAACTAACTTTTGAAACTTTTTCCATAAGTATGGAAACTTTTTCCATAAAGGTAAATGCCTTTCCTAAGGTAAAGCACTTTCTAAACAGATTTTGAGCCTTTTGTAGTCCTCAAATCTCAATCAGTAATACAAAAACCCCTCCCCCACACCTCACCTCTACTTCTCTCTTCTACCCTGGGATAACTCAACCCTTTCAAAGTCCAAAGAAAAAGGAATTTATTTCCTTCACACAAATCCATACAGAAACATTCTCATTCTTCTCCATTAAAAGTGATATATTCTGCAGGCTTAGAGCTGAGAACTCTGGCCTAATACAATTTATGCTACAGAATGAAACAAACATTTACTTCACTGTCTCAAGTATCCGCTTGAAGATTATTGGTTGTTTTATTTTTTTCTGCAGGGAAAACAGGCAGATATTTGCTTTTTCTTTGAACCTTTTAGACAGTTTTCTTAGGACAATGATAGTGTTCATAAGGTGAAATAAATGATGGCTTTAACATTTTTTCCTAACTATTCATTTCTACAAAATGAAAGAATAATTAAAGAATGCCAGCTTGCTGATAGTAAATTAAAAACCACATTTGGCTTACTTATTACTGTAATTTTATTAGATTGTTTTAATACAATTTAATTAAATGGCTCCCTATCTAGAGTTCATTAACAATAAATAAATGAAAATTGATTTATTAACATTAATGAGCCCTTACCTGAAATGTACCTATGTGGCCTGTTTTAGTCTCTTTGAGCTGCTATAACAAAATACCATAAACTGGGTAGCTTACATACAACAGAAATTTATTCTTGCAGTTTTGGAGTCTGGAAAGTCCAAGATCAAGGTGCTGGCAAATGTGAGCCTGGTTGAGGGCCTTCCTGGTTCATATATAGCTGTGTTGTCCCAGAAACCTCACCTGGTGAATGGGATTAATGAGCTTTAGATACTCTTTGGTAAGGGCACTAATCCCATTCATGAAAGCTCCACCCTCGTGACCTAATTATTTCCCAAAGTCCCCATTTCGTAATACCATCACCTTGGGGGTTAGGATTTTAACATGTGAATTTTGGATAGACACAAACATTCAGATCACAAATAATATGGCCTGTCAGTAATTGTCAGATATAATAGAAACAAACCATTCCTGATGTTGTTTATGTTGGGTCTGTAATAAACTAATTATTACTAGCTTTGTAATTTTCATTCAGCCTCTACTTCCTATCTGCTAAATTATAAGAAGACTTATAAAACCAGCTGAAAAATTACATTGGAAATCTTCAATTTTATATGTGCCATTACAAAATTCTAGGTTTGAGTTAAGAAGGCACATGGTAGATTGACACCAAAACCATCAGAAAAGATTTCCTTCATTATCTTTAAATGATAGTGTAACTAAGAGAATAGAGCCTGATCTGGAAGCACCCCTTTGAGAAATCACAAATATGACTTCAAAAAGAGAAAGTTCATTTTACCAGATGGCCAAGGGGAGCATTTCGAAAGTGACTGTAGTGATATTCAGCAATGAGATATGGAACACTTTTTCCAGGGTGAGTTTGTGAACTTAATTGTCTGACCTCATTTATCATACAATGTTATTTGAGGAAGCTACACAGGAATTTCTTCCTTATTGATACAGTTGCTGAAAAGGAAGCTTTCTGTTTTAAAATAATCTATTTTAAGGCAACCTAAGGAAATTCATGAGAAAAATAGGTTTTAAGAAAATGTAACTTTATTGCTTTCAGTTTTGCAGGGGTATGAACCTCAGCTCTAAAATGATTGACCTCTTTGACTATTAATTTAAGTCATGACAGATTCATACACAGAAATGCAAAGCATTAGGAGTGGCTTCAGAGCCTTTCTCTTTTCATTTTAGATTTACTTCATTAACATGCTTTCCTCTTACATAAAGTGGTTGTTTGTTTTAAAGTCTTGGTGCACAAATGGAAAATTTTTCAATGGAAATTAATTTTAAAGAATGGGGAATGAAATAGAATTTTAGGTTCAATAATACATATAAAAATGAAATGTTACAGCATTTATCTTCTTGGCTAAATCATTTCTGAGTTATCTTTCTCATTTGTAAAGGTAGATACTATAACTCAATAATCCATCATGAATTTTTTAAAAATTTACCCTCTCTGCAGAAACACATTGCTCATATTTCACCCATACAATTTAAAAATGAGTTATTTTATATGCTTATTAGAAAGGTGGTTATAGTCTGTAAACACCATTCTTGGAGAAGGTCAAATTGTGATTGATGTCCTACCCAAAATATTAGTCAGTCAATCAGAATGATATAATTTAGAATATCCTTTCTCTGCTTACTAAGCTGATCAGTATTCATTACTACATAATGACTAAGGAAATAGGTTGGAATGAAAATAATCCCTGCCAGCAGCTGCCCTGAATAACAGACTTCAATTCTCTGATACATAAAGGAAGATGTCATGTTTCAGTGTCACTTCCCAGAAAGCTTCTTTCAGTTGACATTTTTCTAAAAACTACTTGGGCATCACTAACGCCTCATTGTACATCACCGATATTATTACAGTATGATTTATTTTTGGTTATTTTTCCTAGTGGTAAACCACGGTGACCTATTCTTTTCTTTGTGTCAAAAACAAGTGTGAAGAAATAGACTCCAAGATTTATTTAACAACTTAGAATAGTGGTTCTCAACCTTCCTAATGAGACCCTAGGTTGGGGTTCACCACAACATGGGGAACTGTATTAAAGGATCGTGGCATTAGGAAGGTTGAGAACCACTGATTTAGAACTATGGAATATTCTTGAGAAAGGGCATTAATCCAGATTCCTAAGGTAAAGACATTACTTTGGAGAATTCCAATGAATTTGCACAATAGGAGAAAAGGTTAGTGCCATGGTATTATTTAGTCGGTCCATTAATGCTGTCATCTTGAACCTTTTATCCAAGAATCATATCAAATCCAGAACAACAGATTTCAGGCATTGAAGCATTCACTGAAACCTCTAATGATGTTTGCAAGCATATGAAAACTCAAGTACTTACCATTAAGACATGATTGTATCAAAATGCTTTCTGTATCAAGGCTTCTATTATCATTTCTGATTTAAGGTCAGGAAACAAATGTTTCAGCTATAATATGCTTGAATAGTCATACAATTTAATCTTTAAAAAAATCTCAAAATATTAAGTGGGCATGCATGTTTTCAGTTATAAGGACAGGTTGCAGTGGGTAGAGAATCACCTCACCCAGTCAGGGGGTTAAGGTTTTCATTAGAACAGAAGCTACCAAATTTGAGTTCCAGGGTCTGGAAGGCTAGTAGGCAGGAAGAGATGGGGGTCTCAGTAGATAGAGCCAAGCTTCACAAGGAAAGGAACCATCTAGAAAAAGAAAAAGAGGCCCCAGTTTGTCCCAGGGAGGGATTCTCATAGTATACCAAGTATAGAATCTTAAATGTCAAGAGTTGTAAAGAAGCTGAGACTTACTGCAAGCTAACAGTTTAGACTGTCACAGGGTTCATAGATGATGGCAAAAGAAATGAGACTCTGGAGTCAGACAAAAAGTGCTTTATTATTCACCACAATAATAATAGACAGCGTGTCAGCATTTGTGCTGGTTCTCAAGCACCAATTCATATATGATGATAGGAAATGACTAGGTAGTGAGTACACACACAATGAATTGCTCAGAGAAGTCTGAGCTCAAGAAACTTCCATCCCTTATAATGGGCTGAAAGGCTGCCTGACATTTGTCTCAGTGGGAGACTTTGTATGGCACTTATCCACTGAAATGCAAGTAGTAGTAGTATAACCTTGCTAAGTAATATAGCTTTTCACCAATCTTCAAATTTCAATTTATGGTAAGTAGAAACAGAAATGTATTTGTTTATCAACCAACTTACTTCCTTTAATTTTATTTCTTTTTCCTTGGGGTTAGACAAAGTTATGTCTCAGAGGTCCTTATAAGCTTCTTCTCTACCAAGGAAAGGGAATGTAAACTTCCCAGCTGCTCTTTAAGCCATCCTCTCAATAAGCAAATTCAAGGCATCAGTAAATGTTGACACAGAAGCAGGTACATGTACATGATGGGGATAAAGGGTCTGGTAGGGAAGGGACGATGAGAGGAAGGGAGGAGGAGATGATAGGATTCAGCCTTTGTCACATTCAGTTATATTCCAACAGTTTGTATGTTTTTCAATGACACAGGCCTTAAATAAGCATTATTAGACTTACTTTGAGCTTCACAAAGCTGCAAATTCATAAACTCCACTAGATCTATTGAATCAAAATATTTGAGGATGGGGCTCAAAAAACTCTGCACTAGGGAACCCTAGCCTAGGCTAATGAGTCAGAAGCCCACTGAAGGAGAGGAGAGTTAATTTGAGCTATGAGGAATGAATAGGGATAATCTCGTTTGCCTGGGAGATTTTTACGCAAAGGACACAGTGAACCTGGAGGTCTGGGGAAGGGCTTAGCACATGTAAGTACTAAAATTATCTCTATTAGCAGTGTTAAAGTGTGTTTTCTGAAAACTGGATGTGAACCCCACTTGTAAGGGAGTAAATCTTGGACTCCACCTGAGAGGAATGCTTTTAGGGGCACAGGAGTACATGTGTAGGTGAAGAGACCCGAGAAAAACAGGCTTTCTGAAGAGTTCATCAAACTTAGCAACATCATGGAGTTTCAGTCCCAAGCTGGGGACAGATTACTCATAAACACCTGTTGCAGTAAATGGTCCGGGCTGGAGTCACAGAGGTAAGACCAGCAGTCTGAATGTTATGGAGAAGCAGAGGGCTACAGCTCACTTAGGCATGCAGTACCTAACTTTATTTTTTGCAAGTTTATATATTTTTAATAATGCTAAGTTTTGTACGTACACATTCTAATAATAAAACTAATTGGCAGCCAATGGTTTATATAAGAGTACAAAGAAATCATACGGAGCAACTATAAAAACTTATTCAGCCATTTGTCTGAGAAAACAGGTGCAATATGTAACTGAGATGAACATTAACTTATCTTGTTTTCCACTTCCAAGGTCCCTTCCAGTACATTCTACAGACAGCTAGACTCTGCCCTTCGGGGCCTGCCTCCTTCATGATTAGCTTTCTAGTCACTTTGGAGGGTGTTAAAGAAATATCCTTTTGTATGGACTCTGAGAAAGCTTCTTCAAATATAAGTCAATGGCACTTGAAGTTACATTGAGGTTACAAACACACTACATACGAAAAAGTCAGGGACTTTTCATTCATCTGATAAATATTTATTCAGCACTTATATTGTGTGAGATGTCTAGGTGATGTTAATACAAAAGTGGATAAATGGAGAAAATAATCAAAAAATATACATGAAATGGCAAGTGGTGATAAGGATTGAGAGTAATGGTACTATCATATTCAGGGCAGTCATGGAAGGGCAATTCTGAGAATGAGAAATTTGAACAGAGATTTCAAGGAACTGAGAAGGTGTTTCATCATTATCAATTCTTTCCAATTTTGTCTTGTGGTCTCTCTTGAGAGTGGTTATAATTTCTAACATTAATGAAGAAAGAAGTTAGATTTGGGTGTCAGTCAGGTGAGACACAGAGGAAGTTGCACAACAAAGCCCATGAAATGGCAGAAACATTTTAACTACTTACAGATACTTATAGCGAGGAGTGAGCAACAGGCTTCAGAGGGCCACCAGGAAGGCAGGGGAAGTGGTCACTGACATCAATGCTCACTCAGTGGGCAAGGAGCAAGAGATCTGTTACAGTAAAGCATTTATGGGGGCATATAATAGGGTTGTTACCTAAGCAGGTTTAAAAGCCAGCAGGCATGAGTTCCACGGGCCACATTGTGACTGAAAGGGAGTCACTGCAGCATTTCTGGGCAGTCCCTGAGGGAGGTGGGGACCAAGAAGGTCTCTCGCTGTCCCATAGGGAGGTGATCACTGTACGGCAGATATCTGAACTGACCACACTGAGCGACTGGGAGAAGGTGTCCAACCGGAAACTGTGTCAAGGGTGAGTGGGTTGCTGCTTCTGATATGAGAAAGTCAAACTTATATTCAAAAGGGATACCAAGACAATATGAAATTAAGCAAATTTGCCACAGAAGGCAAACTATACAAAGAGCCTAACAAGTCTAGGTGCCTCTGGAGGTGGATTTTCCCGGTTCAGAATGAGTACTGGTGCCTAGCTGATGACGGAGTGATCACAGATACAAAGTAATCGCACTCAACGTGCATTTATTGCAGGACAAAGGTACGCAAACTATAAGAAATTACTTACTAGTATTTGGTACGCAAACTATAAGAAATTACTTACTAGTATTTTTCTGATAAGTGGGTCCCTCCCCTGATTGGAAAGAGGAGACTCTGAAGGCTGAGTACACACTACCTGTGGCAGGCTAACTAAGCAGCCTAATTGGCCCTGCCTACCTCTCACCCCTTTCCCCCCATTGGCTATCATGTCCTACTTTGGGGGTAATTGACAGATTGAGGTTACATAACAAAACTTCTTAATATGCTTGTATCTTCTCTCACACCTTCCCAAAGGGAGTTAAAATTAGAATTTTTAATTATATGACTAAGAGCTTAATGAACACAGGTCAGTGTAAGGTCACTAGGGGCTCCTCACTGTCTGTTCCGACTGGGGAACAGCCCTCAGCCTGCGCGGTTCCTTCTCTCTGCTCTTAGCCACACTCCTCAGTCTTCAGTACCAGCTGGGTGTGGGCATGGGTGAGGGTGGTAGAGATGTATGTTTCCTCCAGGCCCAGCTGCTCCCACCCTACTTGTCAAGGACAGAAGCTGATGGCCAAAAGGGCAGTCTACCCTTGCTAGGCAGAAAGAAGGTGGGGTGGGTGGCAGCACATCTACCCTCCTAAGGAAGCGCAGCTGCTGACGGCGGGACGAGCTGTGCGCCAGCCTAGGCGCTGGTGCTGCTGCAGTGAGGGCCTGTTCCGGAGGAACCCCTGACCATGCTGCATTTAGGGCCTTGGATAGCAATGGGTACGACTTTGGATTTCATTTCTAAAGTGATTGAAAAGCACTGGAAGGTTTTGAGCAGAGGGGCACGTGAGCTTGAATTGAGTTTAAGAAGACGTGTGATGTTAGATTATTGGGGTAAAGGGTAGATGCTGGGCATCAGGGTGGGAGACCAGCACCACTGAAGAGAGATGATGGTAGTTTGGACAGAATGGTGGTGGTGATGGCAGTCAGAAGTGGTCAGGCTTTGGGTATACTGTAGATCCTCATTATGCATAGATTCCATCTTTGCAAATTTTCCTCCTTGCCAAAATTTGCAACCCCCCAGTCAGTACTTAAGGCACTTTCTTACATGGTCATTCTTAGCCACGCGCATGCACAAAGCTGCGAAAGCGTGCCTGTGTGCATGTTCCCTGCTGAGTTCCAACAAAATGCCCCCCTGCCTTGTTGTTTCAGGTCTCACCCTGTAAAAAGTGCCCTTTTCGTGGTATATTTAGTGCCCCCTTTTTGCATTTTTGTGCCTTTTATTGGCGATTTTGGTGTTTAAATTGGCCCCAAGTACAGTCCTGAAGTGTTGTCTAGTGTTTCTAAGCACAAAAAGACTGTGATGTGTTTTACAGAGAAAATACATGTGCTAGATAAGCTTTGTTCAGACGTGAGTTATAGTACTTGTGTCTGTGAGTTCAATGTTAATGAATTAACAATATATAGTAAGTGTCTTTAAACAGCAACACACATAAAGCAAGGTTATGTATTGATCAGTTGATGAAAATATTGTGACCAAATGCATGCAGGAACATAACCCTGTATTTCCCTCAGGAGCAATGATTCAGTATTAGTTCAGTATTTTCAGCAACTTTGTAGAACATCAGTACTGTTAATAATGACAACCAATTGTATTTTGAAGACAATGACAGGTATGCTAATGATGCTAATAGTTTGAAAATGTGTTGTGAGAGAAAGAGGACTTTAAAGTATTTAGCTCAAACAATGGACAGAATGGAGTTGCTTTTTCCTTATGTGAAAGGAATATGTTTAGTCAATAAGAGGAAATTGAGTTTAAGACATACTAAATTTGATGTGTCTGTTAGACATCTAAGTGGAGATCGCTGGTAATCAGTACAATATATAGATAGGAAGGATCCACATTCCAATTGTATCAGCTATTTGAAAGGTGTGCCTTTTTCTCACTGGGCTTTCTGTTGGTGTGCCTTTTCCTTCCTGACTTTCTGTTGTACATTCTCTATGCACAGATGGTTTGCTCTGTCTGGAAGGTTTGTCCACTGTGTGTAGTTAATTCTCCTTATCTTTTATATCTCAGTTTGAGCATCATTTTCTTGATAGACCTTTTCTTACTCCTTTAGTGAGATGCAACCTTATGATATACTCTCTTAAAAAAATTGCCCCTTTCAGAACACTTATATGTGTTTGTATTTTTATATTTCTTACTTCATTTATATGATTCATATCTGATTCCTGGTAGGCCCAAGGAGAGCAGAGATTTTTGTCTGGATTGAAGCAGCCTTTTTTGGGTGGTGGTGGTTTTGATCAGGTAGCATAGCTTGGCACATAATAAACAATAAATTTTGTTGAATGAATGTGCCTATAAAGCACTTATACTCTATAAATATTAACCATTATTGTTATTGGTACTTTTTGAGAAGAGGTATATGTTGCCAACGTAACCAGACTGGAGCCCCAAAGCAGAAACTCAAGCAACGAATGATAGACTCATTATTACCAAATGGAAGGTCAGGGTTTTATGGCCAGAGTAAAGGACAGACAGAAAAGTCCAAAAGACATCCTAGACTTGAGGATGAAACTAGACAAGGAGCAGATTTGGTCAGAGTTCTCATGATCTCTTGGAGGCCTTGTCTTCCACATTCTGAAAGAGGTAATAGGTGAATGGGGGTTTGTGGTAGTGGCTTTGCCTAAGATGATAAGCAGTTAAGGGAGACGTGTTATTCCAAAATTTGCATCCTGAAGGGAAAAGTCCAAGTCCTTAAATGATTGTTGCAGCAAAGCAGAAATGACAGGAAAGACAAGGTCCTCTATTTCTTCAGATTACCGTATATACTTGAGTATAAGCCGAGTTTTTTTGGCACAAAATTTGTGCCGAGTTCGGGTTTTTCGGCACAAATTTTGTGCCGAAAAAACTCGGCTTATACTCGAGTATGTACAGTATGTCTTCCATTTCTATTCTCATCTCCTCTTTCCAGAAGTAGTAGTTTGAAGGGGGGAAAACATTAAACTCTACATGTAAGCTCTTTGTTTAGCTTCTGCCAATCTATAGTTTCTTCACTATTTTAGTAGCAAAAATTACAAATCAGCATATTTTCCCTAAAACGAAAGTATATTAAAATGCTCAAAGTTTGAACTTATTACTTCTGTTATTATTATGTTGTTGTAACTCAGGAATGAAAGAAAGCCACAAAATGGAAATCTCTTACAATAATATAGACACTATTCAGTTCATTTCCACATGTATTACTCATTCTTTTAAAAGAATGAATATTGACTACTAGGCCTAATCAATGGGCTTTTTTAAGAAATAGTTTTTCCAATTATTTCAGAAAAGGCCATTGGTCAGCTTTCTCATTTTGGTGTAAGCAGTTCAGTTTTTGTTGTTAATGGAATTAGTATCTCTATTTAAGCTCTTTCTGTTTTCTAATACATGATCAGTGATTTGTAATGATGATGCTGGCTTTCTATACTACTAGTATAGATATTTTCTAAAATCTAAAATACAGAACACCCTCTGTAAGTTGACCACCACAGGGACTGTAACAAACTGGTCAACATATAGAGATGGCCAATATAAGGAACTAGGCCTACTGTACTGATAGGTACACGTGGCTCATGTTTGGTCTATGAAAATTAGGTCAACTGAAGGAGGTGGCCGCATAGGAAGTTGGTTAACTATGGAGGTTCTACTGTATTTGGTAAAACAGTAACAGTGAAATTAAGACCAAAAGGCTCTGCTTAAACATATAAATAAAACAGGTGCTTATATGCACTTGATATGGGTTTACAAATAAACTTACATATTAATAATTTACTCTATAAGTAGTGGACCATATACACAAATAAAGTATATTTTGAAATTTTATGAGTTTTGTGGTTTGTAATAGTATATTATTCCTTGTATTGTAATTTATCAAATATATTTATACTTCTTTCTCTCCACATAAATAAAACAGAGATTGATATGGAAAATCAAGATGATAGAAAAATGAAAGTTGCAAATACCATAACTGTGAACATAGCATACTATTTTTATGACTATATTTCAGATTTGTCCCTAAGGTTCCTAGCAATGAAAACAAAAAGAGAAATTACCTTCATTATTGGAAACAGGAACCATCCCAATTCTTTAGGGGAGATTTTTCCCCAATTTAAAATTCTAAAAAAAATTCTCTTGTGATACCTTATATTCAGGACCCTGAATAATTTAATGGGAAATACTTCTAAATGCAAAATTAAATCATATAGAGTGAAGAATAAAATCTCATATCTGTGTTTGTATACTATATATTAATTTGGATTTGGAATCCAATGTCTTATATTTTTGCAGGATGAACATTCATCTGAGCATTTTTATAAAAGTATTGCCAAAGAAATTAACAATGTGAATTGCCTTTTAAAAAAACCATCTAATGGAAGAGAAGATACTGCTTTTAAGAACTTGAGAAACATCTTTTTTATGTACAACTGGAATAAGTGCCAGATGATTTGAGCTAGTGCTTTGACATATTGATTAACATTAATTTCTAAGGCTCATTAAAAGAGAACATTTACTAGGAAACATTTAGGCTAATTAAAGATGCTATATATCTGAAAGCTTAGAGAATAAATAAATAGTATATTTACTATGAAGACATCATCATTATCCTCTATATATGGTGATAATTTCATGCATTCTAAGTGCTAGAGCTTGAGAGTACTTTTTCTCCTATAGGCAGAAAGCCTATATACGCCTTTACTTGAGGCATATTAGAAAGGCAAGCAGGAAATCTCTCTAATGACTTTCAGTGAGAGTCCTGGATAGAACCCCATAAAATGGCTCTGAGGCTGTAAATGCCTTAGACAAAGGCTGCAGGGGACAGCTGCTTGCAAGAAAACAGCTGCATATCTCAGCAATCTCCTGTTTGTTTTTAGAGATGGATTGCTGCCTCCTGATGGTCATGTGAAAGGTGTGGTATTTAAGCAACCACCTCCTTTGAAGTTCTTATCTTTGTTTAAGGGAAGTATTTTAAGGCATGGTTTTAATTAAAAAGTTAAAAAAGTAATCTTGTAATGAGGTCATGGAATGTGTATTAGTTAATCTGTAGATTGGTTAGGCGCCAGGCTTCGTTGAAACTGGTCATGATACTGATTTTGTAAGATAAAGTCATTGATTATTGGTTGATGGTGTATATATATAGGTGCAGTAGTGGCTATAAAAGGTGGTGAAGAATAAAGCAAGGTTGCCACTTGCCGTGAGAGTGTAAGTGGTCCTACTTATTACTCAATTTCATTGTAGGAT
This sequence comes from Loris lydekkerianus, assembly GCA_963574355.1. Lineage (NCBI taxonomy): Eukaryota > Metazoa > Chordata > Mammalia > Primates > Lorisidae > Loris > Loris lydekkerianus. Next base: position 13,431 of record CAUYPK010010341.1, read on the forward strand.
TCATTTCTCTGCATCACTGATCAATTGGAAGACTTTCATGCAACATTCTCCTTCTTAGGTTTCCTCTGTCCAGTTGAGAAAACTCCCTGGGAAATAGTCCCTCAGTTGCTTTTCTGTTAATCCTCTGCATAGGCTAGCTCATAATTAAAGCAAAGACTTAAATGTATATCAACTGAATTAACTTACATAAGACATACACCTACTACTTCTCATAGTAAGCCTGCTGTAACTAAAGTCTTTTTTTTTTTTTTTCTTAAAGCATATTAATTTTAACAGAATTCTCTTGAATACCTAAAGAGCTTTCCTGGCTTTAAGTAATTACATTAAGACGAATAAATGTCATGCACTGGCATTTGTGTTTTTGGACACCCCTCTGCCTCCTCTAGATATGTCATGTTGACTGTGCTTCTTTACACACAATTCTACTTTGACAAAGTTTCTAAGTCAAACAAATAGGCTTTCTCCTCAATTTACAACGTCTTATTGTTTTTTGATGGATTGTGCAGATGGTCTTTACCTCTTATCAAGATGTATAAGTGTTAAACAGAAGAAAGGTATATAAGCAGTAGTTCTCAACCTTCCTAGTACAATGACCCTTTAATACAGTTCCTCATGTTGTGGTGACTCCCAACCATAAAATTATTTTCTTTGCTACTTCATAACTGTAATTTTGCTACTGTTATGAATTGTAATGTAATATCCAGTATGGTCTTAGGTGACCCTTGTGAAAGGGTTGTTCGGCCTCCAAAGGGGTTGGAACCCACAGGTTGAGAACCACTGGTCTATAGTCAGGTAAAACTCATACCAAATTTATAAACCTATGTACATGAAAAAGCTCATACCAAGAAATCAGTTAATTTTTATATGACCCATGTATAAAATGTTAATGAAGATTTGTTACAGGGGCTTAAGAAAGCTAGATTCAGAGTGGAAAGTGTGATAAAATTAATTTTCCTTCATTTGTTTAAAAAATAATGAATTCCAAAGCAATTTCAAAAACTTTTTAGAACCCTGCTTTCATTAAGTTAACAGATGGTATGTAGTAAAACAAAGAAATAATTTCTTAAAGCTTTCATGGAATTAAAAATATAGTGAAATGCCTTTATTAGCTTTTTTTTTTTTTTTGCAATTGAATAAATTTTACTTTGGAATTAACTTTATCGTTTTTAAGACTTGTACCGATATCAAATACTGACAGTGTTTCTTTGATCTTGAGCAGCCTTCCTTTGCCATTTTTCAAATCAACAGTTTCTTTTACAAATAGATGTATTCTGTATGTGGATATATTTGTGGGCTTCTCTGTGTATGAGGATATCAGCTGAAAAATCTCCTTTTTTAGGATTGATTATAAAATGGAAGATGAAGGTTGGAAGTGATTTCATTTTTTTTTTTTCCAGAGAGTACTGTTAGGTATATAATAAACAGAGTAATTTAGCACTAGATAAACGGGCTTTTGTTGACAGATTTCAACATAAGACAGAAATCTACAATCTAAACCAGCTAAAATATGCATAAGGTAGCCCTAGAGTTAATGCTTTGTTTTAGCTGTTACTGCAAACTTTTAAACATCTATTGGTTTCTAGGATGTTTTGATAAGCAAATGAACTCTTTCCCAAGTTGTATAAACAGTATCCACTATTAGCAGGAAATGATTTGCTTTTAATCTTAGACTGGTATCATATTTGCCACCATGTATGTATTACACCTGTCAAAAGCTGTAATGATGCAAAATTTTGAATTTATGTAAAATAACCTGGTCTAAATCTCAGACAAAGAGAGTGAGAGATTGTAGTGTAATATGGTTGACAGCACGTGCCAAATGTCTGCAGTCTTTTAAGAAACAGCCTTTTCACTGAAAATATTAATTTTATGACCTAAATTTAGTAAAATAAAACCTGAGTAGCATTACATTTTTTAATGCTTTGCCACCGCTCCTAAGACAACTAAACTTTCTGCCAACTTTTGCTTTTTAATGGTGCACACTGGATATGAAGCAGCCAACTCTTCTGTAAACCTTGGTAAATTTCTTAGAATAATATAGAATATGTGTAGCAGGTATAACAAAATGCTAAAGGTCACCAGATTTTAAAATCTAATATCACCTTTCTTAAAAATAACTGTTAATAATCTCTGACTCATACTATTACTCATCTACCCTTTCTCTCAGACTTTATGAAAAACTATAATACAACCAGTGCGTCAGAGAGATTTCAAAAGGGTGATGAATTTCAAGAGTTAAGCATTTTTTGAAAACTCATCATTTAACCCTCTTGCCATTGTTTTTTATAATAATCTTTTTTGATTAGTCTACCTTCCTTCCTGTTACCTTGAATTTTAAGGACATTTCATTAAATCACTAAGAGCTTCTTATTTTCTCTTTTTAAAACATTTTCTTCCAGATCTCAAGCAATTTTTCCATACAGCTGTTGAATTTCTGGCCCCATTCTATAAAACAGCGGTTCTCAAACTGTGGGTCACGACCCACAAGAACTGTATTAAAGGGCCACTTTAGGAAGGTTGAGAACCACTGCTATACAAGATAAATCTTCATTGTCATATATTTTCTGTCATTCCACTATTCAAATACAAAAGTAAATTTTTATGAGGTTATCACATCTGTCCTAAATATTTAATAATTTCATTGTAAAACAGGATACATAAATAGAATTATTATTTACTATTGAGCCCATTTGTGTTAGTAACGTCTATTTTTATTTATTTATTTTTAAATTAAATCATAGCTGTGTACATTAATGTGATCATGGGGCACCATACACTAGTTTCATAGACTGTTTGACACATTTTCATCACACTGGTTAACATAGCCTTCTTGGCATTTGCTTAGTTATTGTAATAAGGCATTTACATTTCACATTTACTAAGTTTCACATATACCCTTGTAAGATGCACCACAGGTATAATCCCACCATCCCCCCTCCCTCCCCTCCCTTTCACCCTTCCCTCGATTCTTAGGTTGTAACTGGGTTATAGCTTTAATTTGAAAGCCATAAATTAGTTTCATAGTAGGGCTGAGTACATTGGAGACTTTTCTTCCATTCTTGAGATACTTTACTAAGAAGAATATGTTCTGGCTCCATCTATGTAAACATGAAAGAGGTAAAGTCTCCATCTTTCTTTAAGGCTGCATAATATTCCATGGTGTACATATACCACACTTTATTAATCCAATCATGAATCAATGGGCACTTGGGCTTTCTCCATGATTTAGCAATTATGAATAGGGCTGCAATAAACATTGTGGTACAAATGTCTTTGTTACGATGTAATTTTTGGTCTTCTGGGTATATGCCTAGTGGAGGAATTATAGGAATGAATGGCAGATCTATTTTTAGATCTCTAAGTGTTCTCCATAGTCTTTACAAAAGGAATGTATTTATTTGCATTCCCACCAGCAGTGTAGAAGTGTTCCCTTTTCTCCACATCCACGCCAACATCTCTGATCTTGGGATCTTGTGATATAGGCTAATCTTACTGGAGTTAGATGATATCTCAAAGTAGTTTTGATTTGCATTTCTCTGATGATTAAAGATGATGTGCATTTTTTCATATGTCTGTAGGCTGTGTACCTGTCTTCTCCAGAGAAGTTTCTCTTCAAATCTCTTGCCCAGCCTGCAATGGGATCACTTGTTTTTCTCTTGCTAATACGTTTGAGTTCTCTGTGGATTCTGGTTATTAAACCTTTGTTGGAGACATCAGCTGAAAATATCTTCTCCCATTCAAGGGCTGTTTGCTTGCTTTATTTACTGTGTTCTTGGCTATGCAGAAGCTTTTTAGTTTGAGCAGGTCCCAGTAGTGTATTAATGAAGTTGCTTCAATTGCGCGGGGGGGGGGTCCTCCACATAAAATACTCACCCAGACCGATTTTTTCAAGGGTTTTTCTGCACTCTCCTCTAGTATTTTTATAGTTTCATCATTTAAGTTTAAATCTTTAATCCAGTGAGAGTCTATCTTAGTTAATGGTGAAAGGTGTGGGTCCAGTTTCAGTCTTCTGCAGGTTGCCAGCCAGTTCACCCAGCACCATTTGTTAAATAGGGAATCTTTTCCCCACTGAATGTGAAGCTTATACAGTTTTGGCTTCCTAGTTAAGAAAAAGAATGTAAGGGCGGTGCCTGTGGCTCAGTGGGTAGGGCGCTGGCCCCATATACTGAGGGTAGCAGGTTCGAACCTGGCCCTGGTCAAACTGCAACAACAAAAAAAATGGCCGGGCATTGCGGCAGGCTCCTGTAATCACAGCTACTTGGGAGGCTAAGGCAAGAGAATCGCCTAAGCCCAGGAGTTGGAGGTGCTATGAGCGGTGATGTTACAGCACTCTACTGAGGGTGATAAAGTGAGACTCTGTCTCTTAAAAAGAAAGCAAGCAAGCAAGCAAGCAAGCAAGCAAGCAAGCAAGAAAGAAAGAAAGAAAGAAAGAAAGAAAGAAAGACGTAAAATCAGTAATACAGAATAGATACAAACGTATCTATTTAGAATGAGAAATAAATTTTAACAAATTACTAAGTTTAAAAAAGCAGATAAAGACCTAGAAAAGTAACATAAGACACACTTTTTTCCCCCTACATTTTTTGATTACATATTATCTGCCTCTTCATTATGAGTACAATTTGGAATATCCTTCCCCATCAAGAAAATAAAAAGGTAATAGCCTGGTTGACTGATACTTGGGTTTTTAAGAGTAGATAATTTAGAAAATTAATTTTAGCTTCACAATCTCAATATTATAATGTCATGTAAGTAAGGAGTTTTGTAAAATTTATATAAAACTTTTTAGGATTTTTAAGAAAAGCCCAGGACCTGATGGCTTCACGTCAGAATTCACTACTTTCTTAACTGTGGTCTCTGTGCACCGAGTAGTTCCATCATCTGTGGTCCCACGGAGACTACAGACATGGCTCCCTCAGGGTGGTCCTCCGTGTAGGTCTCCACAATCGGCCCGGCTCCTGCATTCTGGGGATGGTGCTATACAGAAGGTGACTATGATCCTGGGATCCGTTGAGTTTCAAATCTGAAAATTTCTGTCTCTCAAGGTCAGCATTGCCCACAAACCGGCCGTTCTCACATGTGGACTTCTAAAAACAAGTCCTTTAAGAAAGAGACCCAAGGCTTCACCAATGTGTTGAGAAAAAAAAATCCAGCAAGCCACTTGATTTTTCGCCACCTCTTCCTCCTTTCAGGGTCTTTCTTGTTCTTCTCTCTCTCCCTCTCTCTTTTTCTCCCCTCAGATCCAACACCTAAGATGGAAGTTGCACCCAGCCAAAGGCAAGGGAGCCTGGGTGGTGACAAACTGATCTGGTCATTTTTTCTTGAGAAAGAATTTTTCCATGGTCATTTTGTACTTATAGAGAATCCATTGTGTTGAAGTATTTACAGTGAATTTCAAAAAATAAATAGAGTAATCAAGTGTAAAATACCAAACAGATAAGAACAGAAAATCTTATAGTTAAGAGAGGTGCCAAAAGAGTTTGAATGTTTTCAATTTTCTAAGTATTACCAGTTTGCTTTGGTACAATAGATGAAGTTTCCAAATAATCTGTCATGCCAGGAATTAGTTGAGGATTTGTGGTTTTCAAGGAGTAGGTCAGTAATGATTTGAGCAAATCCTGAATTAAAGAGAAACAATTTAAGATACGACGGGTGATCAGCTTAAAGTCCATTACTGCTGGCTTAGGTCTTATAAGATGAAAAAAATATATCACTGGTGCACCGGTAGAGTCTGGAAAGGGGTTGAGCAGAGGATGGGAGGAAAGAGGAAATGGAAAAAAGGACTTTACTATGAGTAAATACTATTTAAACAATTATAACAAATCATAAAATAATATCTTAGTCATTTGTAAGGCTGCTGTAAATTCTGTCTTCAATGTACCACATCATGATATGAAGAATTTTAAGTGATCATAAGGAATGGGGATGATCTAGTCAGGGACAAACATCAAATATCAGTTTGAGGCCATTTTATAAAATACACTGGATGCCTACTGAAATGGTTAATAAATAATCTTTGATGATAATGCATATTAACATTTAAGAAATTGCTGTATTTAGAATCAGGAATAAGGCAAGGGAAACAACTCAAATAGGAAAATAAACAATCTTTTAAAACCCAGCTCTAAATGACTTAGTATGACACTGCACATTGTGACTGTGATGGCGCCAAACGCTCCAAAACAAGCCTCTGTGAGTGAAAGTGGTTTTATTTAATAGAAGCAAAGCAAAACAAAAGTGCAGTGATCTAAGCACTTTCTTGCAATTTATAGAATGCCAGGGCCTGTGCATTTTTTTTTAAAAAGGTTACAATGGTTGGGTTTTTGTAATTTTTTTAAAAATTTCAGACTGATATGATGGTATAAATGTTTAGGTTACATTGTTTTCATTTCTAAGGTAAAGTTCAAGTTGTAGTTGAGCCCTTCACCCAGGAACTGTGTAGAACACCCTCACACTACACATTAGTTTGGATCCTATAAATCACCCGCCCTCCTGCAGTCTCCTGACTTCCTCCCCTCCACTCCCCCTTACTAGACTCTATTTGTGTGTGTGTGTGTGTGTGTGTGTGTGTTTTTTTTTTTCTATGAGGTTTGTTTATATACTGGTTTCATAGTAGTATTGAGAACATTGGATATCTTCTGATACTTTACTAAGACGAATGTGTTTCAGCTCTGTCCAGGCAAGCACAAAAGATGTAAAGTCTCCATCTTCCACAGCGCCTGTCTAGGTGTCTACTGTGACCCACCTAGCCCACCCTCCATCTTCTTCTTATGGCTGAATAGTATACCATGGTATGCTACAGTTTGTTAATCCATTCATGGGCTCATGGGCACTTGAGTTTATTCCATATCTTGTCAATTGTGAATCGTGCTGCAATATACATTCTAGTGAAAATGTCCTTGGGGTAAAATGAATATATTTCTTCTGGGTAGATACCTAGTAATGGGATTTGGGGATCAAATGCAAGGTCAGCTTTTAGTTCTTTGAGGATTCTCCATACTTCTTTCCACAGAAGTTGGATTAGTTTGCCATCCCACCAGCATCCCACCAGCAGCAGAAGCGTTCTCTTCTCTCCACATCCACACCAGCATCTGCAGATTCAGGGCTTTGTGATGTGGGCTGAACTTACTGGAGTTAGGTGATAGCTCCGAGCGATTTTTGATTTTAATTTCTCTGATGATTAGCAACAATGAGTTATTAAAAAAAAAAATAATAATCAGCAAAAATGTCCAGAAGTTCAAATGTCAGGATAAGAAAAATGAATATTAGTTTGAACAGTGACATCTAAACTTTAAATATGAATGAGAGGTATTTGTTTGCAGGCCTATTTGATTTTCATTGGTTATTTATTATATCACATGATGTCCTAGGTAATTAGTATAGTATGTTATTAAAAATATGAAGAATATTTTCCAAGGCTTGTCACGGTGGCTCGCGCCTCTAATCCCAGCACTTGGGAGGTCGAGGCCAGTGGATTGCCTGAGCTCACAGGTTCAAGACCAGCCTAAGCCTGAGTGAGACCCTGTCTCTAAAAAAAAATAGCCGGGAATTGTGGTTGGTGCCTATAGTCCCAGCTACTTGAGAGGCTAAGGCAAGAGGATCATGTGGACCCAAGAATTTGAGGTTGCTGTGAGCTAAGATGCTATAGCACTCTAACCAGGGTGACCAAGTAAGACTTTATCTAGAAAGAAAAAAAAAAAAAAAGAAAAAGAATATTTTCCAAATACTCTTGAATAACAAAGTTCTGAAGGTCACTGATAACAACAATAGTCACTAATTTGATCCTACTCTAAAAAAGGAAAAAAAAAGTATGTGTGTGTGTTGAGTAAAGGACAAAATATTGAATTATAATTCAGTTATAAAATTATCAACTAGACATAATAAAGTATTAAATATATTAACATTTTAAACATGATTTGAAAGCCAGATCATTTGCTTTTATAAACCAAATTTCATAGAATAAAGTTATATTTCTTAAAATATCACAAATGACTGTATCATGGAACACCTGAAAATATTTTTTACATTTATTATAATATATATGGTAACGTTTACCTTTATCATTCCTCCACTATGCCAACTACCATTATGATCAGGACACAGAGCAGTTCCCTCGTTTCCAAAATGTCCTTTATACTGACTCTTAGCGATCACACCCTCTCTCTAACCCTGACCCATGGCAACTACCAATCTCATCTCTGTCTCTATAGTTTTCCTTTTCCAAATGTCACATGAATGGAAACATAAAGTATGAGACCATTTGAAAATGGTTTATGTCATCAACATAATGCCATTGAGGTTAATTTACATTGTGTATTCATCAATAGTTTGATTCTTTTCATTGCTGGTGATATTCTAGAAGTTTGCTTATTGTCTATTCACCAGCACCCACCCCCCCTTTTATTTATTTATTTATTTTGAGACAGAGTTTCATTTTGTCAGCCTTGGTAGAGTTCCATGGCATCATAGCTCACAGCAACCTTAAACTCCCAGCTCAAGCTATCTTCTTGTTTCAGTCTCAATAGTACCTGGGACTATCGACACCTACCACAATGCCAGAATGCCTATCTGGCACCTACCAAAATGCCAGAATGCCCATCTAGTTTTTCTATTTTTGGTAGATAATTGGGGGAAGAGGCTGTCACTCTTGCTGAGGCTGTTCTGAAACTCCTGAGCTCAGGTGATCCTGAGCTCCTTACCTTGGCCTCCACCTTGCCTTGGCCTCCCAGAGTGCTCAGATTACAGGTGTAAGCCACCGCTGGCCTGTGTTCATCCTTTGAAGGAAAATACCTATGAATGTTTATGGTAGGTCAAATAAGTGTGTGTTAAGTCAGAAGAAGCATATGTTCAATTTATTTATGTATTTATTCATTTTATTTATTTATTTATTTATCTATTTATTTATTGAGACAGAGTCTCACTATATTGCCCTTGGTAGAGTGCCCTAGCGTCACACAGCTCACAGCAACCTCAAACTCTTGGGCTTAAGCGATCCTCTTGCCTCCAGTAGCTGGGATTTTGAGACAGATGCCTACTGACAGGGTTAAAAAATCACCATTAAAGATTAATACAAATTGACATTTAAGAAATTTCTGTGTTCACAATCAGAGAATCAGGTGGCAATTCTCTTGCTTCCCCGAAGCTAACATTCTAGAGAGAGAGAGAGAGAACAACCTTAGAGAAACAGATAAATTTAAAATATACTGCATAGTAGTTAAGTGGAAGGAAGAGGAACTGATATGGAAGTATCCTGGGGTTTGAGAAGAAATATAATTTTTTTAAAATTCTAAAACGGTCCCTTATATAATACGACATCTGAGCAGAGAATTGAGGTGAGGGACGCTAGCCATGTGACATACAGGGAAAGAAGTTTCAAGGCAGAAAGCAAGGAGATTAAAACAGTTTTAAGGCACAAGCATAGTGCATGTACTTGGGCAATAACTACCATGTCCATGTTGCTGGAGAAGAGTGGAGAGGAGAGGCCAAATGGAGCTGATGTTTGAGCTCACAGAGATCCACTCTCCAAGAGAATCACACATTTTGGTAAGCCGTGGATTTTATCGCTCTATGCCAAAGGGAGTCACTAGGGAATGTTTTCCCTGGGAAAGAACCATGAACAGATTTTTGATTTTAAAACAACTGTTGGTTTCCTATATGAGGAATAACTTTTAGGTTGAGAGAAAGAATGGTTTGGGTAAGAAGCTGTGACAGTAGTCTAGACATTAGGTAAGAGATGATCCTGGCTGCAAATCAAAGCAATGCTACAGCAGTGGACATGTGGAAATTTTCTTAGATTCTGGTTATAACCTGAAAGTAGAGTCAATGGGATATGCTGTTGGTACAAAGGGACAGGGAATGAAAAAAATTAGAGATGTCAGTGATAGCATCAAGGTGCCAGATCTCAGAAACTGGCCATTTACTGACCTAGCAAAGAGGGACCAGTGAGAACCTACAACCCCATTCTTTGCTTTTGGGGTTGAAAAGGAAATACTGAAGCCAAGATTTTTTAGTGGAAAATATAAAGTACATGAAGTTTAGGGGAAATGGCATAACTGCAGAAAATGATGAGACTTCCTAAGAAAATACAAATTTCTGAACCCAGTAGGATCACACACTAGGGATGACAATGTCCATGTTAAAGAATAAATGAAGGACTTAACTGTGAATACATGTAAAGAGAAAGTTTGCAATATTTGCTATTATTATCATTCATTTTATTTAAATTTGATCACCATAGAAATGAGCATTTACATTGATTAAAATGTGATCTTTCCAGAAAACTCCTATATCAGTAAACTTAACATTGTCACTTCCATCAGCTACTAGCATGTTCTATTTTAAAAGACATAATCAGACCCTATCCTCTTAGTGTTGTCTTTTTTTCTTTCTCTTAAATTTCATGATCCTTATTTTGTTTTGTTTTTATTTAAAAAAAAAAATGTTTCTTACTTGTTAGGCCCTCCCATTTGTTTTTGGAGAACAGCAACAAATCAAATGGATGGTTTCCTTTATATGGATTAGGTTACACCTGCTGTTCAAAATTATTAGGTAATAAATCACATGATTTGTGTTATTAAGAATATGAAGAAATGTACCCTCCAGAAATTGGTGACTTCTTTTATGACTGACAACACTTACACTAAGCACCAACTCAGACAGATGGAAATGAAGACTTGAAGAGCGTTAAACTTCAGTCTGGGTCGGCCTCTACCCCTGCACTTCCTCCGTAGAGCATCTAAGATTGGAGAGGTTGATGTTGAACAACATACTTAGGCCAAATACCTGATGTAACTGACTATATTGGTCTATGAGATGGTGAACTTTGCTCCCTCTCAAATTGCAGCAGGAGCTTTTGGCTTAGCATTGAAGATTTTGGATAATGGTGAACTGACACCAACTCTACAGCATTACTTATCATACGAAGAATCCCTTCTCCTGTTATGCAGCACCTGGCTAAGAATATTGTTATGGTGAATTGAGGGCTTACAAAGCACATGACTATCAAGAACAAGTTTGCCACATCTAAGTGTGCTAAGATCAGCGCTGTAGCACAGCTGAATTCTGCATTAGTTTAAGATTTAGCCAAGGCTGTGGCAAAGGTGTAACTTGTAAACTGGAGTACTATACCTGCAAATAAAATTGGCACTATGTGCCATCTGTACATAAAAAAAAGCACCAGATAAATAATTAAGGAAATCACATGGAAAAAATAAAAATAACCTCTAATAGTATTTGCAAAATTATTATTAGTTCTTGGATTTGAGCTTCTGTTTCATATGCGTGTTCACTATTCTCATAATATAGCCAAAGTAAGAAAGAGAGGAAATAGCTTAATTTATTCTCAATTACAAAATTACAAATAAAATATGATTCAGACTTCATGATTTTAAAAGGAAACTTAGAAATTATAATCTATCTACTTTTCATATTTAATCCTGAAATAATATCTAAGTAATATCCTCATTTTCCTCTGAATTTTGAATATGTACCTATTCATATGTTTTCAGAAACAGAATTTATAATCTTTAATAAATTACAAATCCAGGCTTGGTGCTCATGCTCAGTGTTTAGGGTGCCGGGCACATACACTGGGGCTGGCGGGTTTGAACCTGGCCTGGGCCTGCCAAACAACAACCATAACTACAGCAAAAAAATAGCCAGGTGTTGTGGTGTCACCTATAGTCCCAACTACTTGGGAGGTTGAGACAAGAGAATTGCTTAAGGGCGGCGCCTGTGGCTCAAAGGGGTAGGGCGCTGGTCCCATATGCTGGAGGTAGTGGGTTCAAACCCAGCCCCCAGCCAAAAACTGCAAAAAAAAAAAAAACTTGGCTCAAAGAGAATCGCTTAAGCCAGAAGTTGGAGGTTGCTATGAGCTGTGTGACGCCACGGCCCTCTACCAAGGGTGACATAGTGAGACTCTGTCTCAAAAAAACCCCAAAAAACCATAAAACAATTACAAATTCAAACTTTATGCTGTAGTTTGTTTTTTCATTTAGGAAATACATGAACATTCATAAGTCTCTATAATAAATATGTATAGAAAGAGAAATTTTAATATAAATATATATGCAATTAAAAAATAGAACACTAGATTAAATCTTTGGTCAGTTACATAAAACAGGATTATTACTAAATAACATTTTTACAAAGAGTGAACTATGCAATATTTAAATGTTTATTTCAAGGATGTTTGAAATATTTTTCCATTAAGTGGGTAAAAGTATATCCTTTACTATATTTTTATTGTCATTATTAATATAAATATAAGCTTAATATTGTAAGTGGCTCCTTTTTATAACAATATTATGCAATTTGCACAGTAATATATATAGCACTTTTATTACAATAAACTTAAATAAAATAAGTACCCTAAATTTGGAAATACTCAAATTACTATAAAATAAATATTTTGATTTTAAGTCACTTTAAAAATGAGTAAGTTCAAACATTGTACTGTAGCCTAGCTGTTTTTGTTTTAGTAAGGAGTTAAAATGAATAATTAAGTTGCCCAAGAGTGCTATTCAAGTAGTGATAATTATTGGCCCAACTTATATGAATATGTTATACCGGTATATAACGTTATTCTAATCATCACTTAAAATTTTCTTCTCTACTTTATGTTTCTTCTTTGGTAAGGTATAAATTAGTATGTCTTCTGGATGATAATGTAGAAAATATGGTCAAGCATTTATTTGAATGATGTATATTCTATAACATATTCAAAATAAAGCCATGATGTTTGTCCAGAAAATACTTTAGGAGTATGTCTGACAATTTATTTAGTAATTTATGACCCATTTCATATTTTGATATGGCATTCATTGATTAAGGCAGTTATTTTTGCTTGGATGTATGTCTAATCCAGGGCTGGTGGGTTTGAACCTGATCTGGACCTGCTAAACAACAATAACAATTACAACAACAACAACAAAATAGCTGGGCCTGTTGTGACGGATGCCTGTAGTCACAGCTACTTGGGAGGCTGAGGCAAGAGAGCCACTTAGGCCCAAGAGTATGAGGATGCTGTGAGCTGTGACACGGCCACGCTCAGAGAAGACCACCAGCAGCACACCATCAGGGCGTGTCTCTTTTCTTGGCATCCCTCTTTGTGCACCCCCATCTTCCCCTCCACTCACGGTTTCTGTGCTGCTGTCCGGTGGCCCACACAATGCCTGGACTCCTCAGGGAATTGCAAACCCTCTGGTGTCTGCAGGGGGCAGACCCGGTGGAGGTGGAGGGTGGACTGGGAGTTCAGAATTGCAGGGAAAATATTTGTTCAATTTTGTGCAGGGCAGGATCATGCCTAGACTCACAAGTGGAATCTCTTTGTGAGAAGGAGTTCTGGTGTTCAGTGGCTCTCTCCTGCTAAAAAATGGGTAAAATGGGTAAAATGCTTGCTGCAGAGAACCCACAGTGAGCCTCCTGCTGGGCAGACGGGTCTTTCCTCCTCTTGACTTTGTACCTGGCATTTGTTTTCTTGGATCCTCTTTCCTGGAGTCGCAGCTTGCCTCAGCAGAGATGATGTGCACTTGTCTGTCTTCTTTCCTAGCTCAACTCCCCACCTTCAGCTTCACTGCATCCACTTCTGTCCAATCCCTCTGGACAAGAGCCTCTGGCGAAAGCTCCCTCCAGGCAGCCATTCTCCTTCCTCCTTCCCAATAAACTTTACTTTCCAACTAAGCAGTATGTTTTGGTATGAACAAAATGTGTAGTTGTGAAATGTGCAAACAAGACCAAAGATGTTAATTTTACCATGTTACTGAAATTTATAATAATAATAATCACCTTTAAGACTATCAGTTTGTGACATGGAAAACGTTTTTCCGTGTGCTTTCCAAGAATCCATTGATGAGTTTCAAGCAAAGACTTGTGAGACAGACACATTAATTATATATTACTGAGAGAACTATGGTATTGGTGACATTTATTCCCTGCCCAACATCACAAATTAATAGAAGCAAGAGCTGTGACTCAAAGGTGTTACATAATCATAATTTCATTATATACACACACATATATATTGTATATATTCAGTATATTAACAAATAAATCAGTTTGTAAATTGGCTAATCTGCCACAGATAGTCAAATGAGCCTTTAACAAGCATTTGTTCAATAGTCCATAGCTGGTTTCTTTCCTTGGAAATGAGGAATATTAATTGATTTGCCCTTGATAATATATTGTTAAATCCATGAATATTATATGTGGAAATAATATGTATGCTCATTTAATATACAACATCACATTAGGTAACTGTTCGTTTTACTGTGTTCCTTTTTACGAAGTCTCCCAAATTAGCAATCTTGATTGCAGTCATTCTTTTGATAAAATAGGTCACAAATGAAAATATAATGTTGTGCCCGAGTCGCGGGATCCCCCACATAAATCACCTGGAGACCAAGTCCAATGCAAAAGCAAGAGGTTGTTTATTTACAAGCTCGAACCCGGGGCTTCCTAGTCCTGGTGCAGCAGGAGAGCAGAGAAGCCCCATCTTGAAAAGGAGGGAGGTTTTAAGGGTACAGAAAGGAAAAAAAAGGGAGGGGGTTTCAGGTGAGCCACTGAGGTGAGCTGATAGGGAATTTGGGGGACTGAGCAGTATTTGTCCTTGGCTGTCTGGAGAGTGCTGTTATCCCTTGGAGCAGACCTTGTGTAAAAGCGTGGATCATGGGGCAAGGATGGGGTCAGGGGAGGGAGCAGGTTGCCTAATGCCTTTGGTATACAGCTACAAAATGAAGGCTGAGGGGCAAGATGAAGTTAGTTTTAACAAAATGGAGTTAACTTGGTTCTTACAATAAAATATAAAATGTCCAGTAATTTAGAATTTATTTATCAATAAAACTATTTTTTATTTTGAAAATTCTTAGCATATAAATAATTCTGTGGAACATTTGTATTACTAAGAATGCAAATATATGCCGACTTGTTGGGTAACATCCATCATGTTTTATGTTATAAAATAATTGGGTAAAGTACAACTGTATTAACTTCTATAGTCTGTGCTAATGAATCTAATAATTCCGATTCTTAAAAGTCAAAAAACAAAAATATATTCATGCAGTATTTTTTTATGAATTGAACAATCATGCATTACTTACTGATTCAATATCTATATAATACATTTAGACAATACGTTGTGAAGATGGTCTTTGTTTACTAAGGCTTTGGTTTTCAAAGAAGCTATATATATATAAACACATACATATATATAAATGTTTGAATACTATTTTTTTTTTTTTTTTGATAGAAGTGTCTTTATAGAGTTAACAAGATCTTTCACAGAGACAGCCTTCTTGTTCTCAACTTCCTCAGCATCCTCATTGTTTACTGTGTGGACGATGTGATTACACAAGGAATCCAGGTGTACAGACGTGGAAGCATTTCCTTTGCATCAAGTTACTGTGTGGTCAAATGGACGAACTGATAGATGCTGCTGCCTTAGCCACTTTCCTTTCTCCTGTATTTGGTCCTCAGTCATGAAATCAGTAGTGTTTATAGAGCGCTCGCCAGACACCGGCTCCCAGCTGGTGTGGGACCATGAGTATTCTCTGCAAAGGAACCCAGTCAAGATGCATTACTGTGAATTGTAATTTGGTAAATTGATAAGACTACAGGCTCCTGAGGGGCAGAAACCACATGTCTTGATCATTATTGGGCCTCTCTGTAACCACAGCAAACCCTCTTTAGCACAGTGCCTGGAAAGAGAAGGTTTCTCACTAATCTATTCTAATTTATCATCTGCTCCAATAATCAGAGTTTCTTGATGGCAAGGACTCACTTTTGTTCATTTTCATGTCCACAAAGGGACTAGTGATGTATTTCGCCAACAGTAGACACTGACAAAATAAATTGTATGTCAGCATGTTTCATCTATTTTATCAGAAATTCAGAAATGACCTGATCTTTTTGATTTTCTTTCTTTTTAAAAACGTCAGATTAATGTGGGGATACACACAGATTTCATAGTTTGCATTTGTGAGGTAAAAGTCTGATTTGTGTGTGCATCCTACAGTGGGGTAGTGTGCCATATGATCGTGCAGTGTACCATTTGGGTTGGAATTTATCCAACCCTATCCCTTCTCCTCTCCTCTCCTGCTTGAATTTCACTGAGTTTCCCTTTCATGTGACCATGTAAGTGTTAATCAACAATCGCTAATGTGGTACTGGGTACGTGTGATACTTGTTTTCCCATTCTTGTACTGCTTCACTTAGGTGAATGGTCTCCAGTTTCCATCCAGCTTCTTGCAAAAGATATATAATCTCCATATTTTTGTGGCTGAATAATATTCCAAGGTATACATAGATCATAGGTTTTTTTTAACCCAACTCTTGTGTTGAAGAGCACTTGGGTTGTTTCCAAATTTTTGTGATTGTGAATTGTGCTGCTGTAAACATTCAATTCTAAGTTCCTATCACAGAATGCCTTCTTTTTTCTTTGTGTAAATATCTAGTGATGGGATTCCAGGACTAAATAGTAGGTCTACTTTTAGCTATTTGAGGAACTGCCATACAGCCTGTCATAGAGGCTGCACAGTCTGCAATCCTACCAGTGTGTACTTGCTACACAGTCTGCAGTCCTTTCATAGAGGCTACAGTCTGCAGTCCTACCAGTGTGTACTTGCTACACAGTCTGCAGTCCTTTCATAGAGGCTACACAGTCTGCAGTCCTGCCAATCTGTACTTTCTCCTTCATTTCCTCATCCACACCAGCATTTGTTGTTTTGGGACTTTATGATGTAAGCCATTCTCTCTGGGCTAGGGTGCAACCTCTATGTCATTTTGATTTGCCTTTCTCCGATGATTAGAGATGTTGAGCATTTTTTCACATGTTTGTTGCCCATTAGTCTATTTTCATGAGACAACATCCTGTTCATGTCACTTGCCCACTTTCTAATGGGATTGTTTGATTATTTTCTTATTGATTTGAAGCAGCTAAATTTAAAAAATATATATTAAACTATAATTTACTTTAAAGTAACAGTAATAGTCTAAAATCTATATTTTACTGAGGCATCTTTATGTATCAACCAGTTTCATTGTCTTCTGTGTCTGTCATTCCTTTTTGGCTTGTTTTTATTCTGTAGAGAATTGGGCCCATTTATTGCACTTGATTAGTAGCCGCCATCTTAAGATGTTTCTCAAACAGAAAAGGTTTGGGAACATAAAGATGGAAAAGGGAATTAATATGTATTGAACATCTGTAATGCATTCAACACTTAGATTACTCAATTTAATTGAATCCTAATAAAACCTTAAAGTGAGTGTTATTAACCCTTATTCACAGCAACAATGGTGACTCAGAAGGTTAAATGATATTTATTCATTCATTAAGAATTTATTGAGTGCCAAGTATGTGCCAGATGTTCCTTATTTCAAACACTTCGAAAACATTGCTAAAAGGAAAAAAACAAACAAAAAAAATTCCTGCATGCATGCAGGACACTGGAATGTGACATAAAATAGGCAAGGTCAGGATTAGAAACCAAGATTGGTTAGAATATTATTAGGGTGCTTTGAACTTCTATGACACCATGATTCATTCTCTCTCCCTCTCTTTCTTTATATCTATATATATATAATACACATACACAATTCAACAAGTAATATATAATCTTTGTAATGCAAAAAGGAAAAGTTTTAAGCAACTTACTCTTTTGTGAAGAATACATAAAAACAAAGCAAGAGAAAAATTAATTACCATTGATATATCACTTCCTATGTGCCAGATACTGTGCATTGCACTGGACTGTGGACAAATGATCCATGATTTCTCTCATGGAGTTTCCAGTTTAGTAAGGGAGAGAGAAACACCGTCAGCAAAACCCAAGATTCAAACCATCAGTTTTCTCTATTGTGTCAACTATAAGTCCTTTGCAGTCTGAAGGTGACGGTTGATATTAATCAGAGCTACAAGCTGTCTTTTTTACCTTTGGTGGGAGGGTAGAAAATGGGGAAGGAGAATTGAGAGGAAGAGGGAAGTATAAACACAGAGGTGCGAGGAAAGAGTATGAGGGAAAGATTTTACTCCTTAAGAGGAGCTGTATGAGAGGGGAAAACAAAGACTTTACTCTTGAATAAGATTTCTACATTTAAGTCTAATTATATTAACTTAAGCCCCACACGCCCTGGGAAGAATCCCTGTCTACGGAGAACGCCACGTGTTGATGTTTGGAGACTGACAGTGTGGGGGGCTCCCATGGGCAGTTGTTATCAGATCAAGGTTTCTCAACATGGACACAGCTGATATTTTGGACCAGATACTTTTTTGGAATGTAGGGCTTTTCTGCACATTGTGTGAATGTTTATCAGCATCCTATAGTGACCTCGACTTGCTAAATGCCAGTAACACCCCAAGTTGTGAAACAAAAACTGTCTCCAGATATTGCTGACTGTTCTCTGGAAGGCAAGACCGCACTGCTTGAAAACCGCTGAGTATCATCTGGAGCTGGGGAGGTGGGATGGGTAGAGGAGTCAGCCATTGTGTCAATGACAGTGGTATTATTCCTATTTTGCTGATAAATGAGGTGATAGAGATTAATAACCTTATTTGAGGGCAAACAACCAGTAATCTGGATCTGTGCAAATGAGAAGCCAGTATTCTTCTGGCAGTATATACACCTTTTGTATATTTTTCTTCTTGAATAGTGATCATCGCCCACTTCATAGCTTATTTTGGTTTCAAAACATGTGCACAAATTGTTACATTTTCCCTCATAGCTGCTTACTGAAGTAAGCATTATTCATTATCTTTCATATGAGACCATTGTTGGATGAGATGACTTAGAACACAGGATGAAGCTTAAGAACTCTGCTAGGAGACTCAACGAACGAGGCTAAAGTCGTTCATGAGGTGGGAGGGCAGGCACAGCCTGGAACATATCCAAGGAAGGCACATATAATGTTTACAAATGAAGGAAATTAAACAGTGGGAGAGTGTGGAGTTAAGAAATTGCAATGGTTTCAGTATTGCTGTGTATAAAGTGGCTGGAAGTAACAGGGTGTACAAACACTTATGAAAATGAGTTCAGACACTATCCAGTTCTTGGTAAGGAGTTATTGAAAAACCGTGACTAAAAAATTAATAACGGGAGTAAGTTTGTGGAGAAAAAGCACTCTGGAAATATTGTGGAAATCAGTTTGGTGAACAGTAAGGAGATTACTTGAAACCTAAGTATAAAGCGGTTCAGACTGAGTGAAAGATTACGAGGACCTAAACCCAAACAATAGCTTTGAAGAGGAAGCCGAGAGTCAGAGAGATTTAGAAAATACAATCTACAAGAGATGCTCACTATTTTAAACAGTAAAAAAGAAAGAGAAGGTGATGCCCACATTATTTTCGTGGCCTCTTGATTGGTGCAGTAGACTGATCAGTGGAAGGCCAGGAAAAAGACGGAGGAGGAAAGGCCACCAGCAGACCAGGGCTGCAGATGAGGTGCAGAGGGAAGGAGTGGCAGGCTAATCCAAAGGAGTTGTTCCTGCTTCATTTCAAAAACTACATTTATTTAACGGGGTTCCTAATTTTACAGGCATCTGTTTTAGCTGACATTATGCTGTTGTACACATATACTATATTTGTCTATTTGATTTAATTTCAAATCAGTTACCTCACCTTTTTGATGCTGCTTTTTTCTATATAATATAGTTGAGAGGGGACTATGGACAGACGTTTGCACCATGGTTCTTTCACTTTGAATTGTGCTGTATGAATGCCTTCGTTCTCTTTACATAGACATTACTAAATGTCTCTTTGATATTCCATAACATCGATGTAATTGAACTAAACACCTATTGCTCAATAATTTGTTATATCTAATTTTTCCTTTATGACATTCTGAAGTGCCCATCTTATAGTGTGGATTTTTTTTCTCTCCATATTGAATTATTTCTTCAGAATCAGGTTTCAATAGTTCATTTACAGAATCAAAATTTGTGAATATTTAATGCTTGCATATTGAATTATTTCTTAGGAATAAGGTTTCAATAGTTCATTTACAGAATCAAAATTTGTGAATATTTAATGCTTTCATTATGTGTTTCTTATATTCTTTCCTAAAGGAATTTACTAAAATATTCTCACACAAGTATTATTTAATTATGCTAATTTACTTTGGCTTCTGTCAAAGGTAATCCAATTATTTTTTGTTGTGCATATGAGAATACTTATATATACTTCCTCTGTATAATTTTTACTGTATTTTATTAGCGCTAAAGTTAAACATAATTTTTATGCATATCTAAAATATTTGTATGTCTTTATACATCCCCTGTTTATGCTTTTACTTGAATATCTATGTCACATGGAAATTGTTCATTAAATTTATAATTTGATTAAATTAAATTAATGATCTGATACATTGATAAATTAAACATAATAACACCTTATATTACATAAACATTAATTTTACAAGTGTATATGGTTTATTTAAGAAAGCAAATTGTAATTAAAAGAAAATTTCAAGATAGGGATTAAATATATAAAAAGTCTATGTATGGACCTGACACAACTTAATAAGGGCCCTCAAAAGATAAAGCAAGGGGTTAGAATTCCAATTAAAGCGCAGAACACCTCATTCCACTTCTGTCTGTCTCCTCTTGAATGAAGACACTTAAATATTTCCATGGGCAAGTGAGGAAGAGAAGTCATTTCACTAGACAAGTACAAGTCACATGTGATGCTTTCTCTCAGGGTCTTCTCTTGTAGACGAACTTAAATTTAGGAATAAAAAAGTTACCACTTAGTTGCAGAACACAAATTTATCGATGCTATATTCATCATTTCTCAGAATTTCTTTATTTCTTCTATTTCCCTAAGGATACATACTTCAAAATGGGTTCACTTGTATTGGTCCTTGCATGGCAAACAATAACAGCCATATTTTAGAAAGTTATAAGGTAAAATAACAAATTTAATGTTTATTAAATAATTTAATACTATCCATAGGAAGAAAACACATCCAATAATATATTTTATATTTTAATTTGATCATTAAATATGCTTCTGAAATTATGCTGAGGTTACAATGTGATTAATAAATGAGAAAAAATAATATATGCCTTCATGAGCCTCACTAGTTACATGCTTTTGTTTATTTTTATGTTATCCATGGTGCTGTTCTTCAACATATGATTTGGCTCAAATAATTTTGCAGATGATTATAAATCGTCTAATAATCTTTAGAACAACAATTAATTTTGCTTTATTTATTTTTTAATTTACTTTTTACTTTTTTATTTTTTTATTAAATCATAAACACATAGATCATGTATACATTAATGCATTTATAGGGTACAATGTGCTGATCTCATATAGAATTAGGAATGCTTACATCACACTGGTTAATATATACCTCATCTCATTTACTTAGTTATTGTGTTAAGACATTTATTTAAATTTTTATTTTGAATTTTTATGAGTACATAATACTTGTATATATTTATAGGGTACATGTCATGTTTTAATACAGACATACAGTTGATTTCAACCTAAATGAAATATATGCAGACTTTTTCCATAGCACTTACCCGCATTGCCCTTGTGGAAGTCTTTGAAAGTCTTATCCACCTTTTCCTCTTGACACCTCTGGCCTCGTTTCCACCTGTCCTGCTGTAGCTTCTCTTCTAAGCTCCGTGCACTTTATTGGTGTTTCTCTCTTTCTACTTGCCACCTGTAGGTATTTTTACAGGAAAAATAATTGCATCTTTGCATGTTATGCTGTATTTCTTGGCCCATTTATGTAAATCCATAGGTTTTGTTCTTATCACTGTGCTTCTAGACGTAGCTGTGTGTATCTCTAGTTACTGTAGCATTCCATGCAAAATAGTTCACTAACGTTGCAAACATAATACAGCCAGGAGACAAATTTCATTCACTGTTATTAATACCTTTAAACTAATTTCACTCTAAAATTATAATAGCTTCCCACCTCTCCTCTATAGTCTGCTTGGCTTCTTCCAGGCATGACTAGTAACTGCCTTTAACTCAATTGTGTGTCCAGCTCGGGACCAAGTATTACACTTACGCTATGCCACTTAATCCTCAGAACAACCTCTGAAGTTAATCATACTTCCCCTTTCACACAGATGTGTGAGCTGAATTTCCAATGACATAGATGACTGTCGATAGTAGTGTTTTCAACCTTTTTAATCTCAGGGCACACTTAAATTTTGATCAAAAAGAAAGAGTTAAAAAAAAATATTCTTTCAGTGCTTTGAACTTCTTTCGAAAATAATTTAATTAATGATCTTTAAAAATTTTTGCATGGCACACTTGTGGAAAATCACTGGTCTGTAGCCACCTAGCTAGTAAGAATCGGGGATTGGGTTTGAGGCCTAATCCACTTGACTCCAAACCCAGGGAATGATTTACAAACTTTCCCACCATCACGCACTGCTGTAAGAAGGAACCTGAAATGCATTGTGTTACGTGCACTCCCCTTCCTAACAGTCTCTCATGACTTCAGACTTTAATTCCTGGATTTAAAATATTTCAGGATCAAACTTGACATAACTTGTTTCTAGAGAATAAAAGTGTAAATTAATTTGTTCAATATCAAGCTAGCCCACAGGAAAAAATAAAAATGACATTAATCTTGGAGTTTTCAAAAAGGTCTAATTAAATAGAACCCTTTGGATTTTTTTTTTTTTTTTTTTTTGCAGTTTTTGGCCGGGGCTGGGCTCGAACCCGCCACCTCTGGCATATGGGGCTGGTGCCCTAGTCCTTTGAGCCACAGGCACCACCCTACAAATTTCAATACACAACAAAAACAAAAAGACTATTTCCCCCCATTGATAAAAATCCAGATTAAAGGACATGGATTTGGAGTGGTTAGCCTAATGGTCTTAAAATCTCTGACTCATGAATTGGCCAGACCCATTCCAAAATATCTGAAATCCTTCTCCAGTAGAAGCAAGCTCTGGAGGAAAGGCTCAGAAAGCTCACTGCTAGCAGCCCTGGAATCCTCAAGGGAAAGGTGGGTGAAGCTATGACAAGGTAGCCACGTTAGATTCTGCTTTGTAAATTTTTAAACTAGTTAAACAACTCTATTTCTCAAGCATGGACCCAATATAGGTGAGAGAGGGTAAGGGCCTTTGCTTCGCATGGAAAACAGACCTGGAAGATTAAAATGCCCTTATCCCACTTATCCAGTCCAGGTGGAATTTTTCACACAGCTACCCTCTTTTCTCTGCCTGCAACATATCCAATCCGTCAGTCCTATTACCATCATACCTCTCACATCTCATTCAGTCTCTCAAAGTTCTCTATTGCTGTTGCTGTAACTATTGCCACAAATTGATTCCCTTGCTCCTTTATTTTCGTTTTGTGTTGACATCCCCCATGACCTGAATGCAAACATTCATCTTCCTGCACAGCATTGATGATAAACTCCCCCAGGCTGAAACTAAACAAAACTTATCTGTTACTGCATATAGTCAGAAGCAGTCAGCAACACAGGGCTTCTGTCTTCTGACATAAACTTACCTGTTCCATCCTTATTATCTACTATTTACGTCTAACAAGATCATCTGCCTATTTCTAACACAACCATCCATTTCCTAAGCTTTTTTTGTTCTACTTTTATACCTCTAACAAAGGTAGCTACAACAGAATTTATATTTCCATTGAACTTAAATGTTTAAGTGCTGTAACTAATAGAAAAATGAAGGATTATTTTGGTAAAAATGAATAGAAATTTCTATAAAAATGTGCTTTACGTGTATTTAAGTATTATTACATATGACAGCCGATTTAATCAAAGTGGATTTTAATATTATCACTGACATTGCTAAGGGGAATATTTTGGATTCAACATAGAGTTAATGATATATACTATCTTAATTCATATATTGTTTATATTCTTCAGATACTTTGAATTATATGAAAGTGAATTTGTAAATTCTCCACCTTCTTTCAGAAATCTCCACTCCCAATTTCCAGGACATTTAAAATGTATTTGTCTCTTATAGAGACATTTGGTCAATCATTCATTCTTGCATGTATTGATTATTACATGTTCTCCAATATCAATACTTTGCATGCCTGATTTTGGTAGTGCTGTTACACTGATTTAAAATTAAAACTGTGATATAAAATACTGAATGCTTTTCCTATACAAAAACTATTATTTGTCAATAACTATAGGTTCATATTTTATCTTTCATATTCATTCATATATGAAAAATTATCTCTTGTTCTGTTTATTGTATTTCATTATTTAATGTCTAAAAGCAACAAGGAACTATCACTACTTAAAAAAATAGATATCATAATTTTATCAAAGAAATTTAACTTTCTATATAATTAAATGAGTTATTTAAAATATGTTTTCTATCACTTATTAAATTGGAAATATTTGCATAAAGAATTCATTCCTATTGAGAGTTAATTTGATCTCAATGTTACAGTTTTTACCAAGAAGAAAATTGAATTTTCTTGAGTATGCTGTGTCAATTTTACCAGGGGAGAAAAGACTAATGATGGTACATTACTTTTCAGTGAGATGGAATGAACTAAATTTGCATCAAGGGAAGAATGATTTCTTAGGCACAGACATATGCATTGATCAGATTGTCTGAGAGTAGTTTATTCCATGTATTTATATATTTTCTTTCCATCTTGCTGTCAACTATTATTGTACCACATTTATCATCAGAATTAAAGTGAGAAAGCAACTTCTGAAGACTGCTTGAAATGACTTGAAGTTTGCTCATTAAATTCTTCAGCAGCTTTTCTAGAGTGAGTCCAAAGGAAGTCAACCTCTGCTTACCAAAAAACATAATGCTACCTGGATTTTCCTTTCTTTTCTTTCTTTTTCTTTCTTTTTTTTTTTTTTTTTTTTTTTACCAAAAATTGCTCTGCTGGGTTTTTGTACCATGTTTGAATGAAGATCAAAGTCAGAATAATGCTTGAGGTGATGTCATCCAACTAGCATTTGAGATTTCTGACAAGAAAAGAGGATAGGAGTACACTCTAGTGGGGACTAAACAGTTAAAAAAAGGATAATAATGACACAAATATTTAGAAGCTGTAACAATATACCAAACAAAAATATACAAATGATTTTAACATATTTTCTTATGATACTGACTTAGGTATTATATTTTTGTGAAATACCATACATGCTTTTTATGTGTGAATGTGAAGAGTAATAAATATAGAACATACTTTCAAGATCTTTTGGGCTGTGTAGTTGGTACTTATATTGCAGTGTGTATACCTAGGCTTTTATTCAGCATTTCTTGTAAAGTGAGACACACTGTAGAGTGTTATGAGATGCCCTAAGTAAAACAAATAAAGGAAAATATGGTTAGGAAAGGTGACATTCTTTATTCCCCCTTTTAGAGATTCCCTAGACAGAATATTAATGCAAAAACCAGGAGAATGGTGAAATTTCTTTGCATCTATCTACAAGATAAAGTATTCTAGCGCTCCGGTGCCTGTACCTAGATCTACCTTGGTGTAGATTCCTTCTAATTTAGCTGTTTGCCTCCAATTTAAGCCTCAGGACATTTTCTCTAGCCTGGAGCCAGATTGACTGATGTAAAAAGTTTAAATCTTGACCTTATGACTTCTGGATTTCTCAACCCTCCTCATGCTTTTGTTGTAACAGGCAAGCTCCTCCAGATGGCGTAGAGTAACATTATACCTGTTCAACTTTATCTCTTACTCAGCTTCACCTTTAGCTCTGCATTTCAACAAAACGAGGTGTGTGTGAAGCTCCCTGCTCTTTACTTCTCAGAAAGGACTGCGCATGTTGTTGTCTCTTGCCTGTGTGTCTTTCCCCACTTGGTACATTCTCCTCCTGCTGAACTCCAGAGCATTCCTGGACACCCCACTTTAGCCCTTCTCTCTGGGTGCTGCTTCCTTCCAGTGTGTTTCCATAGCCTTCTGCACCTGAAGCGTCTGTGTTTCCGCACGGGCTGTGAGCCCAGTGATAGCAGAGCTATGCCCTTTCTGCTTACCATTTTGTTCCTAGCAATTTATGCCGTACTGCTTACATAGCTGGCATCTTGACTGGAAATCATTTCCAAAATTTTGAAACTGAACAAGTATAATATTTAAAAGAATGAAAGATATAAAATGTTGTGGAAAAAAAGGATGTATGAAGTATGAGTTCATATGGAAGAGTTAGAGTTGCTACCATGGAGTTATGCTATAGAGATTTTGGGGTAAACAAGAAAAGAAATTGGAAAATATACTAAAGACTTAAAGAAATTTTTTGAAGGTTTTGGACGTGGATGTAATCCAGTCAAATATGTTTTACTAAGGCTAATCTGGCAGGTGAATGTATGATGAATCGAAGAGATAAGATCAAGAATAGAGAGAGCACTTACAAGGCTTGTAAATTAACATTGGGTTAAGCCATAGACAGCGCAAGAGAGGAGACCCTTCCATCTACTCCTCTAAGATAGAAATAAAAGCTTGTGACCTAGGTTAGAGTCTCATTTTCAATAGACCAAATGTTCCAAAAAGTGCAAGCACTGTCTGTCACAGGCTCAGTAACTAGGAAACAGTGTTAAGAAAGCCATATGGGAAGAATGAAAATGGGAAAGGGATCTGACCCGGATTACATAAAGTCTACTGAAGATTGATCCAAAAGAAGATGGGACACTGAAATTTTACAAAGCCATGAATTAAGACCTTCATGAAATTCCCCCCCCAGCAATATTCAACTTTTCTCATGGGCTAACAGTAGAGTATAAATGTCTAAACACAACAGTTATATAAGCGAGGTGGATGCTATGTTAACCAGTTTGATGTAAACATTACAAATTGTGTATAAATTCAGCACATTGTACCCCATAAATGCAGTAATGTACACAGTTATGATTTCTAATACAAAAAGAATTTATGACTTAGCGGAGAGTTAAAGGAGGTTAAAACTCTTGGTTAGAGAGTCTCCATGGACGTCAGGGAAGACACGGGGACCAGGTGCTTCAACAGTCACTGTGCAGAACTAACAGAAGGAAAATGGTGCCAGGGTCAGATTTTTGGTCAGAAAATAGGAATTGGACATCCCACTTCAAATGTGGGGAAATTCAAAGCAGCATCTATAGAAAAGGGTAGGTACAATGGACTGCAGGTCAGAGTATTTTAGGAGTTTGTTTCATTAACATCGGTGCCCTTCATTAGAGCTAGATTCGCCTAATGGCAGGGATGACAACTGCTTTTGCTCACTGTGTTGTGATTAGTGCAGGTCCTGGTACCTGGAGATGGAAAGAGCTTTTGTGAAGTTCATTATGCAAAGAAGTCAAGGACTTTCAGGCAACAGTTTTGGTTTGTTCAGGCTACTATAAGAAAAATAACATAGACTAGGTGGGTTATAAACAAAAGGAATTTGTTTTGCACAGTTCTAAAAGCTGAGATCAAGGTATCAGCATGGTCTGGCTCTGGTGAGGGTTCTCTTCTGGATTGCAGGTTACCAACTTGTGGTTGTATTTGCATGTGGTAGAAGGAGCTCAATGTCTCTCCTAAACCTCTTTTGTAAAGGCAGTAATCCCATTTCTGAGGGCAGAAGCCTGATTACCTAGTTATTTCCCAGGGTTCCCTACCTTCTAATACTATGACCAGTGGGGTTAGGGTTTCAACAGCTGAATTTTGAGAAAGCCATTCTGATCTTAGAGTAGGGTACTTTAATTGCTACTCAGAAGAACTTTGAGTTCAGCAGTTTGCCAAACGTTAGGCTAACAGCTTCCTCCCTGTGACACTTAACTAATTGGTAATTGATAGAAATAGGAAAAAGCATAAGGTGATAGAAGGAGATGACAGAAGCCTTCATATAAAGCTTGGAAATAAAAGGGGACAGATAGGAAAGAGAGAATTACTTATTCCCTCAATAAGTATTTATTGACTTTCCATAATCTGCAAGGTCTTAGTATTGAGAATAATCCATCTGTGCATATAACAGACTTAGTATCTGCCCTTCTGGAGCTTTCATAAGGAGGAATTCAAGAATTAACTTAATACGTCAAAAAGAAATTAATTAAATTTTGATAAAAATGTTAAAAATATACTCATGTAGGCTCGCTTTCAATAGAAAGCTGTATTTATTTTGGGCAATGAAGAATAAATAGCCATAAACTCAATGGAACGTAGGAGGATGGCCTAGGAGGGGCTGGCATGTAGGGTAGGTAAGTAAAATGTAGCAAAAAAAAAAAAAAAAAAAAGTTATAAATAATTGCTTCCTAAGAATTGTCTTTTGGCGACACTAGCAAAACAATTTTAAGTACGTTGAAAGACATTGTCACTGAAGTACTCTGACCAAATATCATTTGGTCATTATTAATATTTTCTGCACTTCCTGCCATCTCATCTCACATTCAATTTATCATGAGATACTGTAACCAATACTTTTAAGATACAGACCTGGTTTGAGAATATGGTCTATTCTCATCAATTTCACTACTACCAATTAGTCTGAGCCACTTTCATTTCCTATCTACACTGTAGGGGTGTCTTATAATATCAATTATGTGTTTGTAAATTTGCAATCAGAATAAAAAGCCAACACAGATCATTCCACTGCTACTTTTGAACATCCAAGACAATGGGTTTCCAATTGCCCTTAGAGTAAATTCCATATTACATAGAATAATCTATACATTATATCTGTGCATTATATCTATTTTCTTTCATTTTGGATTAATTTAAAAGCACATATGATTGGTTTACATTGTTTGCATTTGTTAGGTAACATGCAAGTTGTAGTTGAGTCCTTTGCCCAGGAGATGTACAATATACCGTGTACACGTAATACTTATTGGGTGGGAGCTTACTGAACCCCTTCCTCCTCTGCCTCTCCCCGCTACTTGAATTTAATTGTGTTTTTCTCTCATATGGGCCTGTAGTTTTTGACTTACTAGTTTCAACATTGTATTGAGTCCATGGGATGCTTGCTTTTCCATTATTGAGATACTTTACTAAGGAGAATATTTTTTAACTCCGTCCAGGTAAATACAAAAGTTGTAAAGTCTCCATCTTTTAATTGCTCAATAGTATTTCATGGCGTACACATACCACCCTTTATTAATCCATGAGTTGATGGACACTGGGTTGTCTCCCTGTGTTTGCAACTGTGAATTGAGCTTCTATAAACATTCATGTACAAATGTCCTTGTGATAATTTTTTTTTTTTTTCTTCTGGGTAGATACCTCGCAATGGGCCTGCAGGATCAAATTGGAGGTCTGTGTTTAGCTCTTTGAAGATTCTCTATTCTTTCCAAAAAGGCTGTATCGTTTGCAATCCCACCAAAAGTGCATAAATGTTCCCCACTTTCTGCACTGACATCACCATTTGCAGCTTTGGGACTTTATGATGTGGGCCATTCTCACTGGGGTTAGGTGATATCTCTGGGAAATTTATATTTCTCTAATGAATAGGGATGATGAGCATTTTTTCATGTGTTTGTCAGCCATTTGTCTGTCTTCTTGGGAGAAGTTTCTGTCCATGTCTCTTGCCCAGTTATTAATTGGGTTTTTTGCCCTTTTCTTGTTTATTTACTTGAATTCTTTTTTTTTTTTTTATTACTTATTTCGTCTTCTTTTTTTTTTTTTTTTTCTTTTTACTTGGGTTCTTGTAGACTCTATTAGCCTTTTGTCAAATTCATAACATCCAAATATCTTCTCCCTTTCTGAAGGTTACCTATTTGCCTCCTTTATTGTGTCCTTAGCTGTTCGATTCTAAGAAATAAAATAAAATCTGGAGGCATCACATCCCCAGACTTCAGGTTATACTATAAGACTATAGTTATCAATACAGAATGGTATTGGCATAAAAATAGAGACACAGATCTATGGAACAGAATAGAAATCTTAGAGATGAAATCAGCCTCATATTGCCATCTGATCTTTAATGAACTAAACACAGGCATACATTGGGGAAAAGAATTCCTATTTTAAAAGATGCTGGGAGAAATGGTTAGCCACATGTAAAAGGATAAAACTGGGCTCACACCTCTACCATTTATAAAATTAACTCCTGCTGGGTGGCACCTGTGGCTCAACAGAGTAGGGCACTGGCTCCTTATGCCCTAGGTGGCGGGTTCAAACCCAGTGCTGGCCAAAAACTGCAAAAAAAAAAAAAAAATTAACTCATGCTGAATAGAAGATTTAAATTTAAGACATGAAACTATAAATACTCTAAGAAAAAGTGAGAAGAACAATGATATTGGGCTTAGCAATGATTTTATGTAGAAGACACCATTGGCAATCACAGCAACAATAAAAATAAATCATTTGGACCTGAACAAGTTTTTGTATCTGTCTTGATCCTCTATCCTCATTTTATCATTCTAAGTTAACAGTGCTTTAATCTAACTGGCCTATGTTTCCTTTCGTTTAGCATGCTGATCGCTATCTGGGCTCAGAGGCTTGAGTACTCTACTTAAACCTCTCAACCCATGCCTTTGCAGTGCTCTTCTCTTTAAATCATTCATGTTTCTGATCTCATTCGTGGCTTCTCTCTTATTCTATGAAATCCATTCTCCCCCTTCTTGGTTTGACTTCCTTACCATACTTAGTACTCATTGTATTACATTATTTGTTTACTTGCTTACTTGTTTTGGTGAATACATATACAAGTATGTAAATATATAACATTTCCACAGATGCAGATCAAAATACTCTTCCCCAGACTATAAATTCTATAAAGAAAGATTGGCATTTGGTTTTGCTCACATTTGTATGTCCAGGTTAAGAAGCGTATCTAATCTAGTACATGCCCAATAGATAAGTGAAGATTCATAAAAGTAACAAAGTGGCATTTTAAATATAACTACATATTGATGCTATGTAGGCCCTCCTAAAAGTTATTATTTAATTGATTTTACAGTTAAATGTGTCATCAATATTTCCCTTCGGGGAAAAAAAAACTTTTTTTTTGAGGCAGAGTCTCAAGCTGTTGACCTGGGTAGTGCCGTGGTGCCATAGCTCATAGCAACCTCCAACTCTTGGGCTCCAGCAATCCTCTTGCCTCAGTTTTTCTAGTTTTAGTAGAGATGAGGGTCTCACTTTGGCTCATACTAGCCTCAAACTCGTTAGCTCAAGCAATCCCCCCATTTCAGCCTCACAGAGTGCTAGGATTACAGGCGTGAACTATCACGTCCGGCCTTGAAATATATTTTTAAACTATCTATAAACTACTTACTTGTGATATTTTGCATCCTTTTATGCAAATACATTTGCCCAACTCTCTGCTTTTCCTTGTGTTATTTTTTCAATGTTTAGTATTAATAAATTAGTCCTAAGTTCTCTTGTAAGGAAAATGCATATTTTTTATGGTACAAAAGAATTGTTCCTTTTTTTCCAAATTGAACTAAGCTCATTGTTTCCTTAGCTTCAAGGTATTTTGCCCATAGTTTCTTTGCTAATTAATATTGCTATTAGAGATATGTTGCACCTCATAATTCATATTTTGTTCCTATAAGACTTTGAGCTCCTTAATGAGATGCAAAAAAATAAATAAATACTAAATATCAAAGTTTTAAATATCATGGTGTTTGTTTCTCCATTGAACCTTACTGCTTTTTCAAATATAGATGGTGTTTCTTTAGTACTTTTTATTCCCTTCTATTGAACCACCTTTTTGAGCTCAGCCAAATTTATATACACATTTACAGTACAAGTTGGAAAAAAAAAAAAGCTTACAGTAAAATAATATTCAGAGAAGTAAGATATATTTCTCTGTTCTATAAGTTTTAAATATAATCCTAGGACCAAATATGGCACCTATTTTTTTTTTTTTTTTTAGTATTTCTATATTTTTTAGAATTGATATAATAAATAATTAGGGGTAGATTTATGTGAATTTCCAATTTAACTCTAAATTGTATATCGATTGTGATTCAGCATTCTAATTGCAAACAAGCAGACTAACATGGTATCAAAATAAATGTGTCTGTTTTATGCTCAAGCAGGAGGTTGCTTTGTTGCGTGTGTGCCTTATGGACCTGAATATATAATTTTCTTTTATTGCAAAATTTCCAGGGAATGCACAGTAGCTCTAAATGTACCAGTTAGAAAGCTCTCCAATGATCCCTAATGGCAATGTTTCCCCATGTACCTAGCCAAAACAAAAAAAACTTTGTTAATCTTAATTTTTATATTTATTCCAATAGAATTAGTTTACCACAAATAGCACAATTAGAGCCTAATCAGAATCCCTTCTCTTTAATATTATCACCCTTGAGGCACGTTTTTGAGAACATTCTCAACCTTTGTTTCCGAACTGTAGAACTTAGTGGCAATAAGGTTAGAAAGGAAAAACAAAACAAAACTCTAAACTGTATTCCTCAAGAGAAATGTGAAGATTGGCTTAACTAATATTGTTATTTACATGTTCATTATTATCAGGTTTATCTTTTTTTGTTTGTTTGTTTGTTTTAGTTTTATCTTTTAAAACAGAATTTTAATATTATTAAAACACCCTCTGAGTTTGGGGTTTTATATGAATACCTATATATTAAATATATGGCTATTCTTTAGAATAAACACACAATTTATAGCACATATTACATTTTGCACATTATAGTTTATACAGTGATTTATTTATTTTACACAGGTATTTTGTAAAACTTTTCTCGTGACTCTTCTCTTATGAAGACCAGTTACTATTTTGCATAGCATTTATTCTAAATATTTCTCTCTCTTATTTCTCATTTGATCCACACTCTCTCACTGAGGAAGTGAATCCTTATCTAGAAATATGGTGTTTCTGTTGGGATAACAGCAATAATCCTCATGGGGAATTAAAATCCTATCTTTGGCTATATAACAACGTGTTTTTGGTTCTCTCAGGCGGCTGAAAGGCATGTAACATTCCCAGTGAACATGAATTCTTACCATCCAAACCCCTGTCAAGAGGAATTATCTCGTAGGGACTTCCCAGTAATCTTCAGTACTCATCCAGAGAACTGATATTGCTGTTGCTTGTGCAAACAGCCTCTGTGCCAAGTGCTAAGATCGTCTCCTGGAAGACTCAGTCCACAGCAGGAGCCCCTTCTAAGGCCTGAAATCACTTTATCGTGCAATCGTTCTCCTCAGTTGGGAGTGGATGTGAGTTACTTACCATAATGTAAAGTATCACTGCCCACTTCTTCCTGATTTACCCCTAACTCCATCAGTTCTTCCTAAGATTCTAGTGGAAGGCTTTCCCTTTTCCTCCTGGCCAAACAACACTTTACCCAACCCTGACTTTGAGAGTTAACTTGCATTTAACTCCTAAGTTATTACTACAAAGAAATATGCATAGGGTATGATTTACATGTATAAACATATCTTGTTATGATAAATATTATTATATGTTATCTCATTATGGATTATTTTATTCAACCATTTAAAACTTGAGCCTCTAAAATAAAGACTATTAAATGATATTAGTAAGTAAAGTAAGCCTCAGAGTCATGACTTACCTAATTTTACATAGCAAGTGAATGTTAGTACCCAGATGGTGTTAACAAACTCAAGAATCCAGTGTTCCCATGTGTTTTCTGTCCTAACCTGGATAAGCCATATTAAATGTTTGGAAGCGTTCGATCAGTATTTCTGTATTTTTATGAACAAAATGAAGAGGAGTAAATACCTCCTAAATCAAAAATAACTTGGTTCACTTGTCCATGTTAATAATATCAAAGTTTGAAAATTCTAGCCAAAGTGAATATATACCCAAACAAAAAGCAATAAATAAGTAATTAACTTTCAGTAAAACTAAAGACTTTCCTTTTTCAAAGTAAAATGTACAATTGAGAAACAAAGAATAAGTCTTTTACCACTTATTATGTTGGAGAATTATAAACTGATATTGTAGTTAGGTGGAAAATGGAGAATTATAAACTGATATTGTAGTTAGGTGGAAAATGGAGAATTATAAACTGATATTGTAGTTAGGTGGAAAATGGAGAATTATAAACTGCTATTGTAGTTAGGTGGAAAATGGATAGAATAGACAAAATAAGACCCAAGTATTTTTTTTTATTATTATTTTTGTGAGACAAAGCCTCAAGCTGTTTCCCTGGGTAGAGTGCTGTGGCATCACAGCTCACAGCAACCTCCAACTGCAAGGCTTAAGCAATTCTCCTGCCTCTGCCTCCCAAGCAGCTAGGACTACAGGCGCCCGCCACAATGCCTGGTTATTTTTTGGTTGCAGTTGTCATTGTTGTTTGGCAGGTCCAGGATGGATTCAAACCCACCAGCTCTGGTGTATGTGGCTGGTGCCTTAGCTGCTTGAGATACAGATGCCGAGCCAAGACCCAAGTATTTTTATGTAATTTTTCAGGACAGCTATTAGGGAACTATTTTTTTTCCCCTAAAGTAAGTGATAGAATAATGCATAAGTGATACAAAATGTGAGAAAAGTAAGACAAATAATTCTAAAGTTCACCTTTGTCTCTTCTAAATTGTAAGATGCATGCTTTTGAGATTTTTTGCTTGTTCTTTCAAGTAAATTCATTATCTTCAAATATATTATTTTAGATCCTTAATTATTGGCAATTTGTAGGTATCATTTTAAATGTATGTATATATTCTATATGTTCCTACATCGGACCCCATCTGGGTGCCACTTGTCAGGTCCACAGAATGCAGCGTCTCCTTCCCCAACCCTTGACCCGGCAGGGTAGGTCGCCGGCCCGGCCCTCTCAACTTTCTGGACACAGGCCGCTCTGCCAGCTTACTCGGGGTCAGTCTCATTCTGGTCTTGGGTGCAGAGGAACCTTAGAAGTCACCGTCAATATTAGTAGGAGTGAGCATCTCGGCAGCGACCTCAGCAGCTGTCTGTCAGTCTTAGTTTTCACAGTAGCTTCTCCTGAGCTTATTTATAGACGTAATACACCCCAGGTGTGGAGATTGCTAAGCAAAATGTCGCTGTTGTTGTCACATGCTCTTTAAGGAGAGATGTTAAACTCCAATCCCTTATCGCCAAGGTGTTTCTTTTCACATGTCTCCTGCATGTCCCCCCTTCTGTACATCTTAAAATAGCTTTAACTGGGGGACCATTCAACTGTTCTAAATGGAAATTGTCACAATTCTTATTTCCATCTTTCTTTTTTTTTTTTTTTTCTAAAGATCTTACTGTTTTCACAGCCTTTGCTACTTCTGCCTTTAGTCTGCATTCTCCCATATTCTTTACAATTTCCAAGACACAAACCAATAGGAACTCTAACCCCTGCACACAACCACACATTTTCCAACCACTTTTATTTTATTTAAATTTATTTATTATTTTTATTAAGTCTTTTGTACATAGATCATATATACATTTATGCCAATTTCAGTGTTTTGATTATTTGTACAAATTGGAGTGCTTACGTCATACTAATCATACTAATATAGCTGTCACATCATTTACCCAATTACAGCATTAGGACATTTGTGTTCTACACATGATAGATCCAACTTGTACTCGCAATGTGCTCCATAGTTGTGGTCCCCCTACTGTCCCCTACTATCCCTCCCAAGAGATGCATTTTAATTTCAAACACACAGCTCTGCATTTCTTCTATTGCAAATTGTGTTAACTGGGGAACAAAAGGTCCCCATTTCCGTGCGGAGTGTTCCCTTTGCTATATAAATTGTAATGGATAACAAAGGTCTCACTCTCTTGCAGCCCTTGCTAGTTAAATTATGATGAACAGGGACTCTCCCCCCACTAAAATGAATGGAGACTCTAACCCCTGACATCCTTTGGGGACTTATGCACTGATAGATAGGGACTCTATCCTCTGGCATCTCATAGGGCATCCATGCACAATTCAGGGCACTAACCCCTGGCATTCCATTGGGGACTTGTGCACAACCAGATAGGGACTCTAACCCCTGGCGTCCTGTTGGGGACTCATGCACACCCAGTTGAGGGCACTAACCCTGAGCACAACCATATATTGTCTACTCCCCAAAAACTTCTCACAAACTTCCTATCTTCTTTACTTCAAACTCCTCACACTTCTCATCTCAAAACTCCCTATACTTTCTATCTCAAACTTCCCAAATTTCTTATGCTTCTTACATATTTTATCTCAAACTTCCCATACTAAACTTTTTATTCACAACAAAGCTCCTACAGTCTCTCTTCTATTCCCCCAAATTCCAACACTCCTACCCCAGTTCCCAACACTCAAGGCCTCTCTTCCACTATGGCATGTAATTGCTAACAGCTTCATGGACTCTTGCTTTCTTTAGTGGCGTCTTTTAGTGGTGAGTCTCAGCTTTCTGTTTTTCATTTTAATCGCCATTCTTACAAGACTTCACTTCCCCTGTTTTTTCTTCACCAGTCCCCCGATCTACCTCAATCCTTCCCTTTCGAACAAGACTCTTAACTGCCAGGAAGGGACTAGGGGTGTTGATCTCTCCAAAACTACTTCTTGCTGACAATGGACGAAGTATAGGGGAAAGCAGTTAAAGATTCTTTTCTTATCTTATAAACTTTGTGCTGTAACATGTGCCAAAGGCTACTCCTGAATATTTCCTTTTCTGGTTGGCGTCTACGAACCCCTCCTCATTGCCACTTGTTGGACCTGGATGCCATATCTCTGGCCCCAACCCAGGGCCTGGTCCGAGCCGGGACGCTGGGTCTCCCACTAGCCTACTCAACTGGATGCGGGCCGCTGCACCTGCTAACTCGGGGTCAGTCTCGGCCTGGTCTCTGGTGCCCGAGGAACCTTAGACGTGACAGTCAATATTAGCAGGAGCCAGTATCTGGGCAGCAATTTCAGCAGCAGTCTGTCAGTCTTAGTTTTCACAGTAGCTTCTCCTGAGCTTATTTATAGAATAAACCCAGGTGTGGAGACTGCTATTTAATAAAGTCAGTGTTCTCGTCACATGCTCTTAACATGCCCTCGTGCTCATTAACAAGAGACCAATGATCTTAAATGATGTTAAATGATGTGAACTCCCTTCCCCAATCCGTTATCACCAAGGTGTTTCTCTTCAGGTGCCTCCTACATTCCTATGTTGAAAGAATGTATACAACATATGCTTTGAAAGTCTGTGTGTCAGGGTTGCTAATCTCATTTAACAAGATGAGATTCTGTGGGAGTCTTTAACCAATACTAGTCTGCACCATGACATAAATGAATCAATTTACAATGAATTTTATAATGAGATTATAGCTTACTGAAGTGACCAAACTCTCATGAAGAATACTAGTGAAATCAAAAGACAGTTCAGTTAAATAAACTGTTGAAACATCACATTTCTTGAGTGTATCTGTGTGTGTGATTATGAGATAAACTGGAATTTTAAAAATACTATTTTCTTTAACAATTGAGATAGTTGTAAAATAAAGTTAAAGTATCTTAACTTACGCAACCTCAAGACAAGCCAAAGTAATACAATGAGCAAAACAAAATATCCTTCTCAATTATAGAAGTAATACCTATGACTCTAACATTCAATTTACTATAAAATATTTGCTAAAATTTAAATGTTCAAATAGTGTTTATAATAACATTTAGAATTAAAATCTCTATCATAGGAACCTATTATAAAAATGAAATCTTATAAATTATATATGCACATGATATATGCATGTATGTAGCTCTGCATATGCCTGCATACGGATGTATTTATGTATACACATGCATGTAAACACAGCTGGAATTTGTGTAGCAGAGAGTTAACCAGACACAACTGAAGATTCTGTACTTTAAACACATAAATTTAACACCATTAACAGCACAGAATCTGGGAGAAAACTATATTTAGATTGATGTTATAAAATTTTCCAAAAGGCAGTTTCTGTATTTTAGTATATTTCATTGAAAAGCAAAGTATAGTATTAGGAGGACAGCATCCGATTCCTGGCTCAAATTTATTATTAACTAATTACCATGAGCAGAGAATTTAAAGTTTTTGAATTTTAACTTTGTAATGTGGGAATAACAATTTCAACGGAAGAATAGATTTTACTTGATATGGGTAATCATAATTCAGCCCTCTAAATTCATGTCCTTGCTCCTATCCAAGTTTATACAAATTTTTGACTTTATATGCTCCACAGTCTTCTAAATGTCTTTGGGGCAGACACATGATTTTCCTCCACTGGAAAGAGTATGCTAAGTCCTCCTCTCTGTCCTCACTGAGCATATGTTCACAGGCACTCACATTTATCATTTGCCTGAAACTATTCAATTGTGGAAAAACGGTTTTCTCTACTTTGTTTTATCACACTGGATGGTCACTCCAATAATTAAATGGGTGAATGTTTTTAAAATCCATTACATGATACAGTAACACAACCAATGCACTTTAGTGTCCCTTCACTTCAGACATTGCAATTTTTATTCAACATTCCTGATTTAAAAACACACTATGAGTCTGTGTACATACTAACAAACTTCTACCATTTTCTGGCTAAAATCCCCTGAAACTCTATCATCTCTGTCCCTAAGTTAGAAGTTACTCTTTAACTCTGTGTTTGAAATCAGGGATAAAATGCATGGGACATTGTTGGAACTAGGAGTTTACATTCTGAAAGATACTGATAATTGTGGTTGTAATTTTTTGTGATATATATTAAAGGAAAATATCCAATGGAATTGGGACATGTGTGTGGGGTGTGGGGGTGTTATGCAATTGAGGCAAGAGAGGAAACTGTGGCAAGACTTCTGGTTTTTAGACACTCATGCTGTAGTGTCCCTCAAGCATAAATACTGCTAATTAAGAAGACATCACAAAGCTTTAGAGACCATTTGTTTTCTGACAGTTTTAACCAGTGTGATAGCTTCAGTGCTATTATATTATTGTGGATAGCTAAGGAATAACAATCCATGAATAGCTAACCAGTCAAAAAGCTAAGACCATGTGCAAGCTGATTCCCAAACTCACTGTGTTAAGTGAGTTAAGAGGCAGAAAATGGAGAAACACAATCATACTATTAGGTCATTTCAAAAGTTTTGTCCATTTTTATGAGTCTTCTTTAAACTGTAATGTCTCAGTGAATATTTATTCAATTTAATCGAAATAAGCGCCATTTGAATCCGTGCATTTTTGCCAACGTAACACAAGTCAATTAATTCTGTCGGCATAAAAATTGGGTGCTCGGGATTCAATGACGTCAACGAAGGCCGTTTTTGCTAGGTCCTGATTGGCAAAGGTTCTATGGGTGAGAAGGTTATCGAAGTACTTGAAAAGATGGCAGTCGCTTGGCGAGAGATCTGGGGAGTATGGTGGGTGGGGCAGAACTTCGACACTCAATTCCTTTAATTTTTGGACGGTGATTTGTGAGACGTGCGGCCGGGCGTTGTCGTGGAGCAGGATCGGACCTCTTCTGTTGACCAGTGCTGGCTGCTGCTGACGCAATTTTTGGTACATTTCATCAATTTCCTCACAATAGGACTCTGCTGTGATGGTTTGGCCTGGTTGCAGAAAGTTATAGTAAATCACACCAGCCACTGACCACTATACAGTAACCATGATCTTTTTTTGGTGGGGTTTTGCCTTTGGGAAGTGCCTGGGTGGCTCATTGGTGTCAAACCACTGTCCTGAATTTTTTCTATTGTCGTAGAGAATCCACTTTTCATCACACATGATGATCCGATCCAAAAAAGGATCGTTTTGATTGCACAAAAGCAATGAAGAACAAACCTCGAAATGTGATAATTTCTGCTGATCGTTTAAATCATGGGGCACCCACTTTTCGAGCTTTTTGAGGTTTCCAATACGTTTTAAACCACCAAAAACTGCATGGGAGCTGACACCCAGTTCTTCCGCCATCCCACGCACCGTTTGTGATGGGTCAGTCTCCACCAGGGTCCTCAAATCCTCGTCCTAGATTACTCTAGATTGACCACTTTGGGGCTCATCTTCGAGGCTAAAATTTCCAGAACAAAATTTTGCAAACCAACGTCGAACAGTGCGTTCATTAACACTATCATTGCCAAATGCCTGGTTAATTTTTCGGGCTGTTTCTGCAGCGCTTTGGTTCAATTTGAATTC
>CAUYPK010010342.1:0-15392 GCA_963574355.1 Loris lydekkerianus
TGTTGGGGATTCATTGAGGGTACAATAAGCCAGGTTACACTGATTGCAATTGTTAGGTAAAGTCCCTCTTACAATCATGTCTTACCCCCAGAAAGTGTGACACACACCAACAAGATAAAGAATATTGACAGGTGGAATGCCTGAGCTCAGGAGTTCCACACCAGCCTGAGCAGAAGCAAGAGCCTTTCTCTACTAAAAATAGAAAAAGTAGCCAGGCATTGTGGCAGGCATCTGTAGTCCCAGGTACAAGGGAGGCTGAGGTAAGAGAATCACTTGAACCCAAGAGATTGAGGTTGCTGTGAGCTATGACACTACTGCACTCTACCCAGGGCAAAGGGGTGAGACTCTGTCTAAAGAAAAAAAATATTAACAACACTATAAACTAGTAATCTGCAACAAATGGTCACTGCCAGCCTCGTTCTTTCTCACTTATCCACTCACTCATTCATTTGCTGGCTCCATGTCTATTTCCCGAGTGTGGTGCTTCCTTCCTGTGTCTTTTGCCAACACTCTCTCACATCCTCCTCAAATCTAGCATAAATCCCGTCCAGTTTCCTCAATCTTCTGTCCCACACCACCTCAGCGGACGTGCTGGCCCCCTGCTGCAGTGGGGACCCAGATGCTTTCTTTCTTTCTGTCACCCTCCTGAGCTGGGATCTGCATCCTTACTTCCCTATCACAGCAGCTTTCTCACTGTGCTGTAATTTTAGCTTAATTATCTTTCTTGCCCTGGAACAAGGTAAGTGTCTGTTTCTCATATGGGAAAATAAGTGAGCCATGGGAGGCCAACACCTTGGCTAGGGGACCCGTCCAGAGCACTCAGAAGGCAAAGCCACGCCAAAGAGCAGGCCCGTCTGGGGTAGGGGCCACATCCAGGGTCAACGCCTGAGCAGAGCCCTCTTGAGGCTTCTAAGGGAGGTTATTTTTATTTCTAATTGACACATAATAATTGCACATATTTTTGGAGTACAGTGTGATGTTCTGATACATGTATATATTGGGGAAAAGTCAAATCAGTGTATTTAGCATATTCATTACTCATATGTTTATTATTTCTTTGTGATGAGAACACTCAAAATCCTCTCTTTTAGCTATTTTGACCATAGTTCCCCTCCTGTGCGGTAGAACACCAGAACTTACTCTTCTTATGTAACTGCAATTTTGCACCTTTTGACCAATTTCTTCCTCATCCTCCCTCCCCCTTAGCCTCTGGTAAGCACTATCCTACTCTCTACTTCTCTGAAAAAAATAAACTTCTTTAGATTCCTTATCTGAGTGAGATCATGGGAGTATTTGTCTTTCTGGGCCTAGCTCATTTTATTTAACATCATGTCCTCTAGTTCCATCCATGTTGTCACAAACGACATGATTTCCTTCTTTTTAGGGCTGAAGAGTCTTCCACTGTTATTTAATACAACACATTTTAACCAATTCATTTGTTGATGGACGCTTAAGTTGACTCCGTACCTTGTCTGTTGTGAATAGTGCTGCAGTAAAAGTGGGAATGCAAATAACTCTTCGGCATACTGTTGGGATGTGCATCCTGTAGTGGGAATGTTCAATCATACAGTAGTTCTCTTTTTAGTTTTTGAAGAGCCTCCATACTGTTTTCCATATGGCTGTACAAATTGCTGTGGGCTATGACACCATGGCCTCTATTTATATTCCCACCAATAGTGTCTAAGCGTTCCCCTTTCTTCATATCTGTGCCAGCATTTTTTATTTTTTGTCTTTCTGATAATAGCCTTTCCAATTGGAATGGAAGCAATATTTCACTATGGTTTTGATGTGGGATCAGTGATGTTGAGCATTTTTTCATATAATTGTTGGCCGTTTGTATGTTTTCTTTTGAGAAATGTCTATTCAGGTCTTTGGACCATTTTTTCCATGAGTTTTTTGTCATTGCATTGAGCTCCCCATACATAGTGAATATTAACTCCTTGTCAGATGCAGTTTCCCTGATGCTGTAAGGTGTCTTTTCACTGTGTGCTCACTTCCTTTGCTACGTAGAAGCCTTTAAGTTTTATGTAATCTCATTTGTCTTTTTTTTGTTTTTTGTTTTTGAGACAGAGTCTCACTATGTCACCCTGGTTAGAGTGCCTTGGTGTCATAGCTCACAGCAACCTCAAACTCTTGGGTTCAAGCCATTTTCTTGCCTCAGCCTCCCATGTAGCTAGGACTCCAGGCATCCACCACAATGCCCAGCTATTTTTAGAGATGGGGGTCTCGCTCTTGCTCTGGCTGGTCTCAAATCCATGAGCTCAGGCAATCCCCTGGCCTCAGTCTCCCAGAGGGCTAGGATTACAGGCATGAGCCGCCGTGCCTGGCCTCATGTGTCTATTTTTGCTTTGTTTCTTGTGTTTTTGATGTCTTATCCAAAAAACCCTTTGCCCAATCCAATGTTGTGAAGCATATTCCTGTTTTCCCCTAGTGATGTCTTAGTGTCAGCTCTTATGTTTAAGTCTTTAATCCATTTGAGTTGATTTTTTGTGTGTGGTAAGAAATGGGGATCTAGCTTTATTCCTCTGCATGTGGATATCCAGTTCTCCCAACAACATTTATTGAAGAGACTGACTTTTCCCCAGTGTGTGTTCTTGGCACCTTCGTTGAAATCGGGTTGCTGTCAATGCCTGGATTTATTTCTGCTTTCTCTATTCTGTTCCCTTGGTCTGTGTTACCATATTCATGCCAATACCATGTCGTTGTGCTTACTACAGCTTCGTAGTATGTTTTGAACTTACACAGTGTGATGCCTCCAACTTTGCTATTTTTGTTTGACTGTGCTTTGGCTATTTGGGGTATTTTGTGATTCCATACAAATTTTAGGAGTGTCTTTTTTTATATCTGTGAAGAGTGACTTTAGTATGTTGATAGGGATCGAATTTAATCTATACACATAGATCATTTGGGGTAGTATAAAAAAATTAACAATTTTTATTTAATCCAAGAGCATGAAATATCTTTTCATTTATTTGTACCTTCTTCAATGTCTTCATTTCGAAGATGAGAAAACTAAGTCCTCATAAAGCAGTGCAACCTTGAAAAAATTATTCTGCTTTATGAGGCCTTAGTTTTCTCATCTTCAAAATGGGTGTAGTGATAGTACCCACCTCATACAGTTGTTTAGCGAATTAAGTGAGAAAGTATTAATACATAAAGGGTTTAGTTCAGCTCCTGGCAGGGAGTAAACATCCCATAAAAAGCCCCCATGTGCTTTAGATGCCATCAGCCCCAGTGTCCTCTATGCGGGGCTGTGTAGGAACAGAGTATATTCTGGGGTCAGCTTTTCAAGTGCAGTGACCCTCAAAGTCAGGGACCAGAAGTAAGTTTCATTCCCAC
This sequence comes from Loris lydekkerianus, assembly GCA_963574355.1. Lineage (NCBI taxonomy): Eukaryota > Metazoa > Chordata > Mammalia > Primates > Lorisidae > Loris > Loris lydekkerianus. The sequence goes on from CAUYPK010010342.1 coordinate 3,340, forward strand.
TGAAGTATGACTGTGTCCCAGCAGCCTCCTTATTGGCACACCCAATGGAAATGCAGTGCAATAAACTCTCACCCCCTTGTCACGCCCTATCCTGGGACTCCTGTCCCCACCAGCAAATTCTTATTTTCACTTTACATCATCAAGCACCATCCTACTTATTTTCACTTCACATCATCAAGCACCATCCTATTGTTTGCATTCTATTCAGAGTTCCCCACTCCAGAAGGTTCGATCCACCTCTGCCTGTCAAGGAAAGTCCTGGAAACCCTGGCGTCTTGTAGATTCAGGGACCAACAGACCAGTCCACCTTGTTAAGGCAAGTCAGACTCTGCTGTGAGGTGGGCAGGGCGCTTCCTCTTGGTGAGCACTAGAGGGAGCTCTATTCATTTCTAAAAGAGGTGCTGAGTGAATCTCAATATTCCACCTGAAAACACACACAGAAACAGGCAAAGACTTCCCGCATGCACACACATGTATTTATAACATGTCACCTGTGTATTTATAACAGTCACCTGTGGTCAGTAACAACACCGTCACAACATAGACGCACACCATTTATACACACTTAAGCACATGTGCACACAAACACATTCATGGGCACAGTTACATGTCAGTAAAAACTCACATACAAATAAACTACAAACATGAAAGATACATTACGATACACTCACTCAGAGCCACACAGATCTATCTATACACACACAAACCACACACACAGATGTACATACATAAACATCCAAAGACACAGACGTGGATACAATCTCCAGACACTTTCTCACCCATGACCTTATTTACATACTGTAGAGAATCAGGCGTCCAAGAGCCAAGTGTTTTATCTGTGGTCACAAAACAACAGATGGTAGAGTTAAGATTAAACTCCAAGTAAGAACTCCAGCAAGGAAAAGTCCTGTTTCAAAGAGATAAAGTTGATGCTCATCTTTACTTTTGCAATGACTCCAAGTCCTAGAGCCAATTCAGAACTATTGTCCTGAAAGCTTCAGCTTCAGATCACTGATTACTTAACTGATAGTCTTGTGCCAGTTCAAAGCATGTCTCTGTTTATTTTATTCTCACCAGGGCTAGGGAGAGGGAATAGTTAGATCCTTCTGTTTTTGCTACTGCATCTCAACTCCCAGGGTAAGGGAGGGCTACTCCATGGGAACAGGGGTGCAGCCCGGCTCACCAGTATGGAAAGCCAGGGAGGAGGAAGAAGATGGCCTCTGATTCGACTTCATCTTTCTAACCTCACACAACCAGAATGCTAGCAGCCTTAGAGTTTGGAGATTCTGGATTTTAGCCTTTATTATGCAACTGTGATAGAAGGAGGGTGACATGAGGTTTGAAGACATTGCTTTGTGGTCTACCCAGCAAACGTGCACACTGTGTAAGTGGTGAAGCTGGATCCAAAGCAGTGCACTGTGGATTCTGACGAGTCCCTCTCTTACTCAGCAATCCTATAGGGTCTCAAACAAATACTATGCTTGAATTAATGATCAAGGGGGTTTGTGTTTGTTTGTTTGTTTTGGAGCCAGAGTCTCTCTACGCCGCCCTCAGAAGAGTGCCGTAGTGTCACAGCTCACAGCAACCGTAAACTCTTGGGCTTAAGTGATTCTCTTTGCCTCAGCCTCCCAAGTAGCTGGCACTACAGGAGCCTGCCACAGTGCCCTGCTATTTTTTTGTTGCAGCTGTCATTGTTGTTTAGCTGGCCCAGGCTGGGTTTGAACCCACCACCCTTGGTTTATGTGGCTGGTGCTGTAACCACTGTGCTACGGGCGCCAAGCCTAATGATCAGGTTTTGATAGGTGAAAATGGAAAACTCCACATACTGGGCTCTTACCTGGTTTTCTCTGAAAAGCAAGGTCTGAGGTAGAAGAGTCCTGTGCCCTGTTTATTACTGTATCAGGGAGCAAAAGTCAGCAACCAGCAGGCAGAAACCAGGAAGGAAGAAGAGAGAGTTCAACAATGCGTTTTTGAGTTGGCTGGATCTGGGAACTGCATCCCTGAGAAGTCATGCAAAGTGATCACAGCGAAGATTCAAAAGGAGGTTCTGGCTTCCCCTCAATCAAAAGTTTGCCACCAGAATCCTAAAGCCACTACCACTTCCTGAATGCAAATGCATCTCTGGGAAACAGAAATGAATGAACAAGGATGGTTAATTAGTTTGGTCTTAGGCCTTGAATGAACAGCTTGTGGGTTTGGGATTTGATTCTGTAAGCAGGGGAGAACTACAGTGATGTTTTGAAAAGGAAAGAAGAATGATTGGAGGGAGCCTTCCCTAGTTATAAGATCTCCTTATAGGATCTTCATTGTCTACTGAAGGGAAGTATTTCTGGAAGTTCCCTTTGTATCCCTTGGGAAATAGGCATGGTAGAGATGAATCACCATGCTCATTTTCAGAAGAGGCGACATCAAGCAGGACCCATGGAAGATGGTAAGATTGGTTGGCCAGAAATTAACTTGGCCAGTTCATGGGACTAGATGGGAAAGTTTTGTTTGAATTGAGATGACTTTCATTTCTCTGGGGGGAAAAAAATTACTGCTTCCAGAATGGAAAAAAAAAAAAAAAAAAAAAAAAAACAGAAACATCACATTTTGTTCTCCCTTGGGGATTTGAGGATTATGCATTTGGAGGCTCTGTCTTCCCTCCCACTGTCTTATCCGCACAGGTCCCTGGACTGGGTACCAGCCTGGCATTGCCAAGCCAGATGGCTGAAGCTTTTGCTGCCAGCATCATCCAGTGGGTGAGCGCAGACTCTACTCCCTGCCTGCTGCTCTCCAAGTACTTGCAGTATACAACAAAATCAGGGCAGATAATATAAACAATCTTTCATTTGCATAGCAGTTTATAGTATAAACCACTTGTCCAAATATTTACACATTTAACCTCTGCAATTTTCAAACCTATTCTGATCTCCTATCCTTCTATTTCTCTTCTGCCCTTAACCAGAGCCATTTGTGGACAAATTACTTAACTTCTCCATAGCTTAAATGAAAAACTGAAAAAAGCAACAATCCCAACAAGTAATAGTCTTCGTCTCAGGTTTTGGGAAAGGAAAGATAATGCCTAGAGTGCCTACCATGATACCTGGCACACAGAAGACCCTAAGTAAATACTAGCTGCTATTTTAGCTATCATCTTTGTTGTTTCTTATATAATAATGTAAGAATAATATTATATTAATAGCAATGAAATAATAATATTTCCATTGCTATTATTTTTATTGTTATCATCATCATTAGGGATTTGGTCCTATTATGAACCTTCTAGAACTAACCCTAATTTTTTTTTCTTTTTTTTTTTTTTTTTTTTGAGACAGAGCCTCAAGCTGTCACCCTGGGTAGAGTGTCGTGGCATCACAGTGCACAGAAAGCTCCAACTCCTGGGCTCAAGCGATTCTCTTGCTTCAGCCTCCCGGGTAGCTGGGACTACAAACACCCACCACAATACCTGGCTAATTTTTATATTTTCAAAAGACAGGGTCTGGTTCTTGCTCAGGCTGGTCCTGAACTCTTTAGCTGAAGCAATCCTTCTGTCTCTGCCTCCCAGAGGGCTAAGATTACAGGCGTGAACCACCCCACCTGGCTACTATAGTTATTTTTATTTTTATTTATTTATTTATTTTTGAGACAGAGCCTCAAGCTGTCACCTTAGGTGGAGCGCCATGGCATCACAGTGCACAGCAACCTCCAACTCCTGGGCTCAAGCGATTCTCTTGCCTCAGCCTCCCAAGTAGCTGGGACTATAGGCATCCACCACAACACCTGGCTATTTTTTTGGTTGTAGTTGTCATTGCTTGGCAGGCCCAGGCTGAATTTGAACCCGCCAGCTCTGGTGTATGTGGCTGGCATCTTAGCTGCTTGAGCTATAGGCACTAAGCCCTAAATTTTTAGATGATAAAACAAAGAGCCCAGCTCAATATCTAATGTAATGTGGCATTCAAGATTAGCTATAGATGCTAGCTGCCTTTTCCAAAAGGAGAGGGAATGGGAAATCACCACTTCCAGGACCTAGGGATAACTAATTCCAGATGCTATCTCTGTGATCTCTTCCTAATAGCTGGAATTCTTACATGGCCTTGTGATGATGATTACTTAGTGATTAAGAGCACTGACTTTAGAACCAGACTTCCTTGGTTCAAATCCTAGTCAACCTTGGGTGATTTACCTTAACCTATGTACCTCAATTTTATGTTTGTGGAAGTTGGCCAGGTGTAGGGCCTGTAATCCCCACACTCTGGGAGGCTGAGGCAGGTGATCAGCTGAGTTCAGGAATTCAAGACCAGCTGGAGCAAGAGTGAGACCCCATCTTTATTAAAAATAGAAAAACTAGCCAGGCATTGTGGTGGGCACCTATAGTCCCAACTACTTGGGAGGCTGAAGCAAAAGGATAGGTTGAACCTGAGAATTTGAGGTTACAGTGAGCTATGACGCCACAGCACTCTACCTATGGTGACAGAGTGAGACTCTGTCTCAAAAATAAATAAATAAATAAAGAAAATAAAGAACTTAATAGTACCAACTTCATGGCGTTTTATAAGAATTAAATGAGTTAATAAACGTAAAAGTGCTGGCTCAGCACCCATAGCTCAGTGAGTAGGGTTCTAGCCACATGAACGGAGGCTGGTAGGTTCAAGCCCAGCCCAAGCCTGCTAAAGAGCAATGACAACTGTAACCAAAAAATAGCCAGGTGTTGTGGTAGGCATCTGTAGTCCCAGCTACTCGGGAGGCTGAGGCAAAAAGAATTGCTTAAGCCCAAGAGTTTGAGGTTGCTGTGAGATGTCATGCCACAGCACTCTACCAAGGGTGACATAGTGAGACTTTGTCTCAAAAAATAAATAAATAAATAAATAAGCAGTAAATGTAAAAGTGCTTAGAAAAGTGCCTAGCACATAATGGATATCACACAAATTTTAGCAAATATTGCCTTTTTTGACTCCTTTCTGCCTGTGTGGACCTCTGACCTGCAAATGCCTCCAAATTGTACCACTGAGCTTCCCAGTTGTAATATTCTTCATTATTATAGTAGAAATACAACTACAAATGGCATGATAGGGTTGGAGTTATGCTAGAAAGGCCCCCAGCTTCCTGACTTAAAGCCACAAGGAGTGAGAGTATTTTGATGTATTAACAGAGGTACAGAGTTCACCCATACCAAGGCCCATGAGTTTGATTTTTCCAGATCTCATGATTGGCCAATTTCAAGGACAATAATAAAATTCTCAAGGTCTTCATATGTCCATGTATTAACTTTCAACAATAAGTACATTCAGTGAGAAATTACTTCATATTATCTAGCCAACATATTTTATTTCTATAGCCAAACTGCTCAGGTAATCAAAAGTCTCCCCAGCGTACATACGAGGTAGTTAACATATGTGAATGTTAAACCGTCAGGCTCTCAAAACTTGATGTTGTATCTCAACAAAAAGGATATTATCTGTCCCTTCACAACAAGTGAAATCATTGAATCAATATGTCCTCTACCCAGAGTGTACCTATGTATTAATTGCCAACATTTGCCCTTAAGACAGGGTAGTGTCTGGGGTTATTTTTAATGTTTCCATGAATGACCCATTTCTCCCACACTAGTATTTTGGAGATGAAAGATAGGAAATATGCTAATAAATTTAACCAGAACTTGATCTGGACTGAGATCAATATCTTTAAAATTGAGTTGCAGTATTTATTCTGATTATTTCTCTATGATGACAGCTCCTGGACTAACACTTTTTGTAGATTTTATATGATACTCTGCTCAATCAATCATACTGGACATTCACCTATCAATCTAGCTCTTACCTGTCATTTCCCAGTGCAGTCCACGTCCTGAACTCCAGCTGTTCCTATTTTAAGGTCTTACACATCTTCATCAACAAATATGGCATTTACCCATTTACGCTCTGCTATGGGCTGCACTGTGTCCCCACCACCACGTCCATTCATACGGTAGAGTCTTAGTGCCTGGTACCTCAGAATGTGACTGTATTTGGAGATAGGGTCTTTAAAGGGATAATTAAGATAAAATGAGTTCATGTGAGTGGGACACAACTCAATATGACTGGTGTCATTATAAAAGAAGAAAAGTTCAGGAAATACACACACAGAAGGAGAAAGACAACATGAAGGCAAGGGGAGACAATGGCCATCTACAGGCCAAGGAGAAAGGCCTCAGAAGAAGCCAACTCCGCCAACATCTCCATGTTGGACTGCCGGCCTCCAGAATGCTGAGAAAATGCATTGTTTAGGCCACCCAGTCTGTGATACTTTGTTATGGTAGTCTGTGATGGTAAATTTTGAGTATCCATTTGACTGGTCCACAGTGTGCCCACATATTTAGTCAAACATTATCCTGGAAGTTTCTGGAAGAGTGTGTGGATGAGATTAACTTTTAAATCCCTAGACTGAATCAAGCAGATGGCCCTCCATCAGCTGTAGGCATCAAGAGAACAGAAAACCGAGCCTCCTGAAGGAAAAGAGAATTCCTCCTGCCTGACTGCCTTGGATCTAGAACATTTGCTATTTCCTGCCTTCAAACATGTCATTTTATTGAGACAAAGTGTCAGTCTGTCACGTGGGCTAGAGTGCAATGACATCATAGCTCATGGCAACCTCAAACTCCTGGGTTCAAGCAACCCTCCTGCCTCAGCCTCCTGAGTAGCTGGGACTACAGGGACCCGCCACAATGCCCAGCTAGTTTTTCAATTTTAAGTAAAGACAAGGCCTTATTCTTGCCCACGTTGGTCTCAAACCCTGAGCTCAGGTGATCCACCCGCCTTGGCCTCCCAGAGTGCTAAGATTACAGGTGCGAGCCACTGTGCCAGGCCAAATTAAGAATATCTTAGTGAAATGAATAGCTATGTGTATAGCCTTTGCTTCATTAAAAAAAAAAAAAAAAAAAAAAGCTAACACAATTAAAAGAGTTAAGGCAAGTACAAATAATAATATGTAAGTATTGGAAATGGATCCTATGGCCAATAGACTTTAAAAAGGCTTAGTTCAGAGAAGCAGGAAATAGGAAACGTTTAATAAACAATTTTAGCATGCAAAAGAATAATATGCAAATATTGATGGGAATTTGCTATCTATTATTATAGGAAAACAAGACAGGCTTAAATGTCATTAGAACAAAAGTAGGTTAAGGACTCAAGCAAAGTAAATTGATTATGGTCAAATTAATTTTAAGGCAAATAAGCATATAAATGCAGTGTCTTTCGTGCTCTTTCAAATATTTCTTCAAATGTTGTGCCCAGGAGTTCCACAAAGACCACACTGCCAAACAAGCCAAATTCATAGAGTCCCTTTATTGAAGAGCCAGCCGCAACTGCCTCAGTGTCCTAACATGGGGTTTCTGAGAGCAGCCCCGAGTGCCTAAGGGGTCAGGTTTTTAAGGCTTAGTTTGCATCCTGGGGCACGCAGGCTGTCCAGGTGCATTTGGCTGCAGGTAGCAAGCAAGCATTGTACAAAAACAGACTTTTGTGGTTAGTCAGCCTTACATCATACATCTTTGTTTTAATATTTTCCCATACATCTTAGTTCCAGTACTTTTTCTCCATACATCTTTGTCTCAGTATTACATTTTTGTCTCAGTATTCTCTCCACCTGGAATTATCTAAAAGTCAGTCCAGGGACAGTTGGTTCATTTCCCATTCCCAGGAGTTAGTCAAGCAAGAAGTTAGTATTTTCCCATCTATCTCTGGAGTGAAGACTTACTCCATTTGTTGAGGGCTTGCAGCCCAGGAATTGTCAGGAATTAACTGGTATTTTTCCATGATAGCCTAGGCTAACACAAATTACCCTCCTTTTAAACTCCCATTTTCCAAAATAAAACTAAACTGTATTGCAGCCTCAAGGGATCCTCCCACCTCAGCCTCCCAGTGTACTGGGAGAGCCAACATGCTGGGCCTCTGCCTTTAAACTTAAACTAACCATTGTCTCTTCCTGGATCTCCAGCTTAGCCACTCATGCTGCAGATCTTGAGATTTGTCAGCCTCCATAATAACATGAGCCAATTCCTTATAATAAATCTTTATGTGACTATAAATGACACATGTATGTGACCTATATATATATTGATCATATACAGATAATATATATATGATCATATACATATACATAGATTCCTTATATGCAGCCCTAGCTAACTAGCATAATAACTGTGAGAACAGAGAAGGCATTATCAATTTTTAAATTTATTAGTTATGATAAGAAACATAAAATAAACACATCTCCATAAAGAAATCTTGTCCAAACTCTTTGATGAGCAAAATTCAGAAGTAGGCAGTGTCAGTATAACTCATCTATCAAATACTTTGTGACCTGTTGACCTTCTAAGCAGTATAATCAGCAAAGACAGATGCTATCAAAGTTAATAGTACAATGAACATATATGTTAAATAATTTTGAAAATGTGATATAATGAGAAGTATGGCAGCAGTGACCACCACAGTATACTAATACATTTTTTTTTTTATTTAAATAGGAATAATGGTCAATAGACCAGATGTTGTGGTGCACACCTGTAATCCTAGCACTCTGGGAAGCAGAGGCAAATGGATTGTTTGAGCTCAGGAGTTGAAGACCAGCCTGAGCAGGAAAAAACTACAAGCATCTTTAGTCATAGCTACTCGGGAGGCTGAGTCAAGAGGATTACTTAAGCCCAAGAGTTAGAGTTTGCTGAGAGCTATGATGATGCCAGGATACTCTACCCAGGATGACAAAGTAAGACTCTGTTTAAAAAAAAAAGAAAGAAAAAGAATAATTAAGAATTTGAATCCAGGTAAGGTTATGATAGAAAATGGTTTTTTCTTTCATTTTCTTTCTAATAAGATGAATAGAGAACTATTCATCTTATTAAATTATAGGAATGCTTGTGAGGCTGCCAAATATCTACTCCCACAATCATAGTGGTGGGCATGAAAACCCAACTAAGCTATGTGGATAGAAGCCAGTGTAGGCTGGTATTCCAGAAGACTCCAGTTGGAAAGGCCCTGGGCTTCAGCCCCCACCCTCCCCACTGCTCTGCATATGTAAGGTGGTGAGGAGGGGTTGGAATGTTCAGCAGAGTAGATGAGAAGCTAGTCTGGAAAATGTCTAGATAGAAATCAGCAGCTTAGAGACAGGATATAAAAATAGCTAAAAAGCAACTGACGATTACCCTCAAGCAGTAGCGATCTAGCCTGGGGCTGTAACTTTCCCTCATTAAAACCCTCCTACAGTGTCCCTTCATCTGCAGTTTAGTGCTTCACTCTCCTTCACCCCGATGGCTCTCTTCCTTGAACAAAAAACTGCCTGTTTAATTGAAACATGAGACTGATGCCTTCTCATTTTTTACTTTGTATATATACACCCCCAAAACTCCAATAAAAGGGCCTTGAGAATTCGGCTTGAGGTGGTGCCTATCTGCCTGGCTAAATAATGATAAGGTGTCATCTCTCTGGGTCACAAAAAAGAAATTGTATGTGTGTGAATTTATCACATCTTCTTTCCCTTTGTCTGTGGGACCTGGACAGTCAGTTAAAGTCCCTGCTTGGGGAACTTCCCATCTGCAGTGCAGCAGCTCTGCTCCAGGTCACTACAAAGCTAATCATAGCACTCTGCAGTGGGCAGAACAATGCCCCCCACCAAAGATTTATACACCTTAATCTCAGGAGCCCGCATGACAAATAGGAATTAAGACAGCAGATGGGATTAAGGCTGCTAACCTGCTGACCTTAAAGCAGTACGATTGCTCTGGATTGGGGGGAGGGGGGGAAGATGGCTAAAGTAACGACAGTGTTACAGAATTCACTACTATAAGAAATAGGTCGCCTGTAGTTCCAGCTGCTCAGGAGGCTGAGGCAAGAGAACCGCGCAAGCCCCAAGAGCTGGAGGTTGACGCCACAGCACTCTACGGAGGGCAGTAAAGTGAGACTCTGTCTCTACAAAAAAATAAAAAGAAAGAAAGAAAGAAATAGGTCCTAAGGTTTGATGCAGATCAGCTATATGATTTTGATTCAAAGTCCCTCCGTGTTAAAATGTATCTGTTTAACTCTCTCTCCATGCAGATTAGAGAGGCAGAAAGCTCTGGGAAAGGAGGGATTCAGAGAGAGGGTCAGGTTCAGTTTGATGTGATTGTTCTCCTCCAAAGCAGACTCTTAGAAAAGTAAGTCTTCACCACCCACTGGGCCTTCCTTGCCTGGCCCACTGTGCCTTTTTGTTTAGAGACAAAGTTTGCCCCGTGGATATACCCATTACTTCATTCCCCATACATTCATTTATGCAATCTTATAATTTTTCAGAATATGTGAAAGAAAGAAAAGTACAAAAGAAAGTTTATGGAAAGGAAATACAAATGGCTTTTAAACTTGTAAAAAATTATTGTGATGTACAGAATTCTAAAAATGCCCAGATCCCTGCCTTCTTGTGTGCACAGGCTTAAAAATTCACCCTTCTCCCCCTTGAGTGTGTTGAGGGGATGGGGGATAGCCACTCCCTGAATAAGATTACATTACACAGTGAGGATGGTAGGACAGGATGATGTGATCAGCCTTGTTGATTGCATTACATTATGCAGGATTGTGTTTCATTGATTAAAGTGAGATTCTTCTGCTGCCTTTGAATAAACAGAAACTGCCATGTTTGTGGGCTACATGGCAAGGAGTGTCTCAGCTTCTGTGAGCTCAGAGAGGTCCCTCAGCTGACAGCCAGCAAAAAAATTGTAATGTCAGTTCTCACAACTATAAGGCATGGAATCCTGCCAACCCTGAGGAAGAATGGAAGCAGATCCTTCCCAGTTGGACCTGCAGATGAGAACACAGCCCAGTGAGGCTAATTCAGCCTGGTGAGGCTCTAAGACATGGACCCAGCTAACCTGTGCCAGGACTTGTGGTTCATGAAAACCAAGATGGTAAACATGTGTTGCTAAAACCGCTAAATTTGTGATAATGTGTTACATGAAAATGGAAACCTAATAAAATGTTCAGCATCGAGGATTGGATTAAAGATGGCGGCTGAGTAACAGCTTCCCTGCAACTGGGCATGACAAGTCTGCGGAGACAAGACTCCAGACATCTCTGGCTGGTGGGATCTGCCTATGATCATCCCTTTGAGGATACAGGGAGACAGCAAGGGACTTCTGGACACCAGGAGGAAGACAAAAACAGTGGAAAACGGGCAAGTGGCTGCGTGTGTCGATTGACCTAATCACACCGGCAACCGTGAGTACAAGCAGCAGTGAGACTGCAAACTGGAAAGGCCTTACCTATGAACTTTTATGGCATTTTTGGACTTGGTGCTCAGTTGAGCTGCCTCGGGGAGAGCTTGAACAAAAGTGTGGAGAACTTTGGGCATTGTCGGGGGCCCCAAAATGAGCCACTGAGCTGGGCTCAGTGAAAGCCAATGTGTGAAAAAACTGCTCCAGCAAGCTCCGCCCTCAGGATCCCCGAGCAAGGAACGGGCATGACAAAGTAACCTAGTGACTGAACAGATTAAAGACGGGGACTGAACTGCCTCAAAGCCCTAATACTTAGGAGCAGAGTGAGCCGGTTTTGGCACACTGGAGCCTTGGGCTGTTGCCTTGGGTAGAGTGCCCTGATGTCACAGCTCACAGCAACATCAAACTCCTGAGTTTGGCCCCGCCCAGACCTACATAAGAGGTGTGCAGCGACCCCCGACCAGTGACCCGCACCCACCAGGGCTCCACATTCCCTGACCAGGAACTGCAGGAGACACACAACCCTGCATCCCCCCTCCTGTGTTGTCCCAGCCTCCACACTAGCTCATCCATCTGACCAGGGACTCTGGTAGCTGCGTGCCCTCTGGAGCCCTCCCTGCCTCTGCACAGAGCCCTTCTCCTGGCCAGAGACTGCTAGAGCCTTGCGTTCTCTGTGCCAAAGTCACTGGGTGCCAGGCACAGAGAACCGTGCGCACCACCCCCAGCCCTGTTGCTAAATCCGGGTGTGTTGCACACTGGAGCTGCTTCTACAACCAGAACTCCCTAACTAGAGCAGCCCCAGAGGAACTACACAGGGTCACTCCCTACAAAGATCCAGCAACAATAGAGTGATCCTGCTGGG
>CAUYPK010010348.1:0-52692 GCA_963574355.1 Loris lydekkerianus
CAATTTATAAAACTAAAAGGCTTCATATTTTCACAAATCACAAAATTTCATATGACTTAATTTTTGAGTGATGTTTTTCCTGCATATGGAATTTTAGGTTGATGGTTTTTTGTCCAATAGTAAAAAAAAAAAAAAAAAAAAAAACAAAACAGTTCCGTGATCTTCTCATTTGTATTGTTTCCAACAGAAACCTTATGCTGTTCTTATCTTTAGTCCTCAGAATGTAACATGCCTCTTTCTTTCTGCTTCCTTTTTAGATTTTCTTATAATCACTTTCTTTTTCAAAATTTGTTTATGAAATGCCTTGGTGTAGAGTTCTTTATGCTTTTTTATGGGTGGTGTTAGCTGAGAATTTTAGATTTGTGGGTTTACATTTTTCATCAAATACGAAAAATGTTGGCCATGATTTTGTCACATAATTCCCCCCAGCATTTTTACAGACTCTAATTATATGTTTATTAGGTCACTTGAAGTTGCTCTACACCTCAGTGTTACTTTGCTACCTTTTTCATTAAAAAATTCAAAATATGAAGGGGGTACAAATGTTTTTATTACATGGATAGTTTCTTTAATGCCTGAGTCAGGGCTACAAGTGTGCCTACTCAAATAGTGTTCATTGTATACCATTTTTGTGCCACTCTCTCTCCCCACTGCTTGATTTCCAATGACTTTTACCTCCCTTTATGTACATGTGTGCCCATTGCTTAGTTCCAATTTGTTAAAGCACACATGTGCTATTTGTTTTTCCATTATTGAGATACTTCACTTAGGGTAATGGTTTCCAGTTCTATCCAAATTGCTGCAAAAGACATTAATTCATCCTTCTTATGGCTGAATAGTACTCCATGGTGTACATCTAATACATTTTCTTTATCCACTCATGAACTGATGGTCACTTGGGTTGATTCTACATGTTGGCAATTGTGAATTATGATGCAATAAACATTCAAGTACAGGTGTATATTTGATAAAATGACTTCTTTTCTTTAGAGTAAATACCCAGGAGTGAGATTGCTGGATTGAAAGTAGATCTACCTTTAGTTATTCAGAAATCTCTGAATCATTGGCTTTACTCTCAGATTTCTACCTTGGATAGTTGCTATATCTCCAGTTAACTTTTATTTTTTCCGCAATATCCAATATGTTTAGTTAACCTCATTTTTTGGGATTTCATATCTAGAAGTTTGATTTGTATCTTTTTATATCTTTCCCATTTCTTATTAACTTTTTACTATGTGGAACACAATTATAATTATTGTTTTAATATCCTTGTTTGCTAATTGTGACATCTGTGTCAGTTCTGGATTGGTTTCAACAGATCGCTTTCCATTTTTATTGTTGTGAAGAGTTTCGTCCTTGTTCATTGCATGCTGGCTAATATTTGTTTGGAAGCAGACATTTTTATTTTACTTTGTCAGGTGCTAAATATTTTCATGTTCCTATAAACATTGTTGAACTTTGTTCTGGGATATAGTTAATTAGAAACGGTTTGATTATTTTGGTCTTACTTTTAATATTTATTAGGTGGGAGTGAGGCATTACTCAGTCTAGGGCTAATAGTTCCCCACTTTTGAAGCAGATGTACTCTTCTTAATGCCTGGTGAATTATGAACTTTCCTAGACTGCTTGGTGGAGCAGCACTATTTTAGGCTGTCTGAGCACTATGTTCTTCACTCTCATCATTTTAGGTCATTCTTTTCCTAGCATCAGGTAGTTTTCTGACACGCGTATGTTGATCAGTACTCTGTCGAATACTTAATGGGGACCCTCTACAGATGTCTACAATTACTTCTCCATGTCTTTCCACTCATCAATATTCTTCAGTATGAACTCTAGGTGCCAAAGACTCTCATGTCCATGTCCTTGACTCAGGAATACTGTCAGGCTTTACCTGTGTTTTCCCTCCTTGTATCACATCTTGGAAACTTTTTCAAGGAAGTAAGCTAAAACAATTATAGTGATTTCCATCTGTTTCCCTTTTCTCCACAATTGATGTCCTTTGTTGACTGATATCCAGTGCTTTGAAAGCTATTGTTCTTCCCCCCCCCCCCACCTCAGGCAATAAAACAAATCTATTTCCTATTACTTCATCTTGGCCAGAAGTAGAAGTCTCAATTTGAAAAAATAATAATAATTCATTTAAAATTAAATTTACACTTAAGTAGCCGCTTAGCAATATGAGTAGTGTACTTCTAGAGGATTACAGAAGTTCAGTGAGACTGAAGTATAGAAAGCAAGGAGCCAGAAGAAGCTGCTCCAATCAAACCCTTTGATTTGGATTCAAGTTTATGTGCCATTCCAGTTTTGTTCAGCCCCTCTTTGTCTTCCGGACATGAAGCCATTTTCTCAGTGAAAAACCCCATCTTATAAGGCTGCTATTGCCTTATCATCTAGCACTATCAGTAACTTCATTCCTCCTCCCTCTCCCCTGACATGAGGATTAGTTTCCATTATATCCTCCACTGAGTCCACTGTGGTAGAAGTGGCCAGTGCTGTGCTACTCTGGCTTAACCCCACTGAACACAGTAGATGCTCTGGTCCCTCCTACCACTTCTAGAGTCAAAGGAACTGCTTTGAAGAACATGAGATCTCATTCCAATAATGGATACCTAAGGGGTGTGTGACATAACACAAGCTGGGCATGCAGGCAAGTTAACAGCTTCTAAGTTGATTTTCAGCAATAACAAGAGATAGGACGGACTATTCTGACGTAAGGTAGTTCCGTTCCACCTGCCCATAGATGCCTAATATGATGGAGCAGTTGTTTAAGTTTCCTTTGAGACTGTAGTCAGTTCCACAATCTGCCACCTGATATTTGCCTTCCAATCTTTCTCACCTTCCTTTTCTCTTTCTGTTACTCTTACTGTCTAAGATTAAACTTCTAAATAAAACCTTTAGGGTATAAATTTAATCTTTACCTATGTTTTAGGCAACTTGTATAAGACTGTTTTGGAGATCATGGTCATAAATTTGGAGTTGAGGGCCCTAGAGAACCCTTGGAGTGTGTGAGCTGGGAAAGAATGCATGCTGGCTGCTGAACAGAAAGTAGATTCTAGAGGGTAAGAGTAGAGGCAGTAAGCCAAATTAGATAGCTATTATAGCTTAGGCCACAGGTAATGTTGGCTTAGACTAAAGCAGTAATAGTGGAGTAAGGGAAAAGCTGATACATTGTAAAGAGATTTAGAAGGTAGACCTGCAAGTTAAATGATGGCATAGGTGAGACGTATAATGATGACTGAAGAATCATAAAGATCTTAAATTATTGGCCTTAATAACTGAGTCAATGTTGTCATTCTTGGACATGAAGGAGACTGAAGAGCAGATTTGGAAGGAGAAGATGAATTTGAATTTGAGCATGTTAAATTAGAAGATACTACGTACCATCCAATAGAACAGATTTATTAATTTTTCTGAATAAACATGCATTTGGTGACCTCATTGTTCTCTCTGTTGTTCATCCATTGGCCATCTCTCCATAGTTGCTGGGGACAGGACCCAAGTCTCTTGGTCTTTTGGATTTTCTTAGTAATGGGAAAGAGAGATCAGGTCTCTGGGACTAGAAATATGTATTTTATGGCTTATTTTTCTTTCTGTCCCTTAATTCACCCAGATGACTGTAAACAGTAAAAGATACTGCAGCTCTTTAGAGACCAAGAGATAATGTGGAACATGCAGCAGGAAGCTGACATCTAGTTGTGGTTGCTGTGGCCCCCTGACATAGCAATCTGAGCTCTTCCACCTTTATGCTACCACCACAGTTTCTCTAAGAGGCAACAAGCTGCCCAGAAACCCACCCAGATTCTCTGCCTTATTTAGTTGGACCTTCAGCTCAACAATTCTCTCTCTCTTTCTCTCTCTCTCTCTCAGAATCTCAAGGCTCAGACTGTTCATCAGGTTCCTGTCTGCAGCTTTGAGGATTTAGGTTCAATGTTGAGGACAAGTCGCATTCCAGACATAAACCTTGGGACTTTTGGGCCCTCACTGCAGGCAGCTATGAGGCAGGTCTAGGTTATTACTCAGGCCGAGTCATTAAAGATCCGGAAACTGAAGATTTGTGTACCCCTGCCAAACACAGTGTCCTGGTCTGGAAGAATCCTGGCTATGTCTTGAATTGATGAGTAATTCTCTGCCCACACTGTGTTTCATCAGTAAGCAGGGTCTAACTGCCTGTGTAAATAGACTGATGGGGAAGAGATTTGGCCAGCTGCTTTGCACATTTATGTGGCCCCCCCGGCTTTTACCTGCATACTTGTTAGTCTAATATCCCAGGAGCTAATCCCAAATTGAATCACCTTAGATAAAAAGGACATAGTCTTGGTTCTAGTCTGAAGGATTTTGGTTAGGTAAAATGCCACAGATACTTGCAGAGTCATTTCTATAGGTCATACCTGGTCATTGCCCCTTTGATGCTCACAGTTTAGAGGTACAGGTAGACCTATGGTCAGCTAAGCATTTTATACGTAAATTAGGAATAAGTTCTTCTTTGAGCTACAAGTTACTATGGTAGCCAAATAACCAAAGGTACTGCAATCCAACAAGGTGTCCTGGAGGAGGTAGCATTTGACCTGAGTCTTTTGAGAAGTTATAGTTTAGACAGGTAAATATTAGACTCAAGGCATTACAGATTTCTCTTATGTGAGCAAGAGAAAGAAGTGATAAAGAGTCTGCTCAGGGGGCATGAAGAGAGTGTAAAGGTGGGAAGGGGGAGATGTGACAGTCAAGAATAATACATCAGAGACCCTGCAGGCACACTGTCAAGTGTGCTATTTAGTATCTGACCCAGAGCCAAGGAAGATGTTTGAAGTGCAAAGACATGATATTCACAAAGATCTGTGTTTTGAAAAAGTCAGTCTAGAAAATAGATAGTATGGAGAGAAAATAGAGAGTTCTATTTGAAGATGATAGCACAGTTTCAACAAGAATTGAGGGGAGTCTAAAGTACTGGAAGTGGGGGGGTTAGAGAAGAAAGGTAAGACCCAAGATATATTATGAAGATACAACAGAAAGGATTTGTCTTCTGTCAAAGGGGGAGAGGAAGACAGTTCACAAGACACCTCCCAGAATCTTCCAGCAAGATAAAAGCACCATCCTTGAAATGAAGAGTCCTGGAGAAGCAGTAGAGAGGGCTGATGGCAGCAGGTTTCACCACATTGAAGTGAAGGTGTATTTTGGTAAGCCAGGCATACAGCAGGCAATGGACCATGTGGTCCTTTCCAAGAGGGAAGGGGCCCAGGTGAAATCTTCAGATTCTTTCTATTCTGGCCTGCTCCATTGTCCTACAAGTGCTGTGCTCAGGTAGGGATTTGGCTCCTTTTTACCCAGAGGGACAGAATGAGTACATTACCACTAAGATGGGCACACCTCATTCCAAAAGCTTTGCCAAACATCAAGCTCTATGGGTCTCTCATCTTGACCCTAGTCCTGATTTTGGCTCTGCTAGGGAATAACTTCAGTTAAACAGCCTACAGAATAAAAGAACACCTATTCTGCTCCTTTTCTTACTGGCAAAACACCAAAAAGTAATGGGAGGGTTTGAGTAGTTTTTAGAGGATGTTGGGGACAATTACAAGGACTTGGTAATGGGAAGATCTTCTTCTGGGATTAAATACTTTCTTTTAGACCCTTGTAGAGATGTTGATGTGTTGATGGGGACCCGCAAAGGGGAAATTTTCTGCAGAAGACATAGAGGCCAGTTCCCAAGAGCCTTTTAGAGTGGGAATGTGGGAGTGGTAGGTCAGGCAAAGAGGATAGGAAGCCCCTAACTCCTGGCACCCCAGCATCCCATATTCAGAATGGAAGGCCCTTAGATGTGACCTCATCTTCCTCCCAATTGTACCAATAAGGACACTAAAGCTTGGCTAAGAAGCAGGGACTGGTCAGAAGCCATATATCCAGTCAGGGATAAAATCTGGTTTGACTTCACTTCAGATTCCAGACTTGACGCTTATGATAATTAATTTTATGTGTCAAAATGACTGGGCCTCAAGATGCCCAGATATCTGGTTAAACATTTTTTTTTTCTTTTTGAATATGCCTTTGAGGTTATTTCCAGGAGATATTAACATTTGATGTGGATTAAGCAAAGCAGAAGGGCTTCCCCCAAAGTATGTGGGCATCTTCTAATCTCTTTAAGGCCGGAACAGTATGAAAGTGGAGGAAGGTTAAATTTTCTCTCTGCCTGACCTTGAGGTTGAACATCCATTTTCTCCTGCCCTCAGTGCTCCTAATTTGTAGAACTTCAGATCCATGCTGAATTCTACACCACCAGGTCTCCAGCTCTCAGGCCTTTGAGCTATACCACCAGCTTTCCTGACTTTCAGTTTATAGATGAAGATCATGGGACTTCTCATCCTCCATAATGATGTAGTCCAATACCTTATTGTCTGTCTATCTATCTATCTATCTACCTATAATCTATCTATATCTGAGTTGAGTCTTCTATTATACCTATCCTGCTGGGGCTAGTTCAGTATCAATGGGGCCACAAGGTCAAGTTCAGGAAGCCAAGCTTTTTCCTCACTGGACCTGAACCTATAGGGAATGGGGACAGGGGAAGAAGCCTAGATAGTACCTTGTTTAGAATGATGTTACAAGGAATCAGGGCCCCTGGCCTCAGCATGTGGGATATTTCCTCCTAGAAGGCTGCTGTAAGTCGCCTCTTCCTAATGGGAGGCATTGCCAGGGTCTGGCTTTGGGCATAGATGATTTGAACAGTCTGACATTCTATGTCATTAACACCACTGACACTCAGCAGAATATCTATTTCCAACCAGTTTTCTCTATTCTTTACAACATCTGAAATCATCATGTATTATTTTTTTCTTTGCTGTGGTTCTTTTGTCTCAGAAACTTTCACTGACAGCTGTTCTTTCTCCAAAGTCTCCCATCTGCAGCCTGATGGATTTTGCCTTGCCACCTTCCCTTTGGTCCCTTCTACTTAATCCAATCCTCAGGATTTGTGTCACTTCTGAGGAATCCTCCCAGTAGCACAAGCACAGGGCTAAATGTGAAGTAGAAACTAAAGTATGATCCCTCGCTCCCAGCCCCTGAACAAAACTGGAGAGCTGGGATGGCAGTGGGGAGCAATGGCAGGACATCTGTGACTTTGGCAATGCCTTACTGAGTGCCTTTTGTAAGTACTTCTCCTAAATTTGGGGGGGGGGTAGAGAATTTTAGAGAGGTGGTGCCAGAGACCTTTGTGAGAGACTATGGCTGGCTCAATGCCAGAACACTGGCTGAGACAGGCTGTGAAAGAGAGCAAGCACTGTTGAAAGCACAACATGAACAACTTACCTCCACTCTGCCTGGTCAGCACATCTGAGCTCAGAGCACAAGGATGGCATTCAAGATGCCTAGCTCAGAGTAGCTCCATGGAAATGATTGTAGAACTAATTAGTGTAGATGGGTAGGGTGTGGTTCATGGACAGTCAATTTCATTTAACCTTCTCTGTTTGCTCTTCCAGGTATTTCTACTACATTTCATTTCATGTATTAGTTTTGGTATAGGGCTCTGGCTTATGAGCTAACACAGTGTCTGAGACATAGTAAGCAGTCAATAAATATCCACTTCTGTTATTATTAACCAGTCTTTTAGGTCTTGTTAATGACCTTCAAATATCTTTAGTCTCCAACTAGGTCTTTTCTGTTTGAGGAGTTCCTAGAAAACCTGGTTTCTTAGCCTCTGGGATGTCCTCAGTCCTATTTATTAGTACCCAGCTCCTTAGATTACTTTGCTTGCCTGAGAACAGCATCCCAATCCAAAGCAGGCATACAAAGTCTGGGGGGAAAGGAACAGGGAAGTCAATGTCCAGTGGCAGTAGGGACATGACATGGGGACATTGTTCTGTCAAGTACAAAACTCATACTGGCTGCAGGCTCTCTCTGTGACACCCAGTCCCACAACCAGGACAGAGATGAGAAATTGTGTCTTCAGAGGGGCAGGAACTCATTCTGGATGTTTCACGGCAAGGTGTGGCCAAGTAGGGTAGAAGGCAGAGCTGCAGCCTCCCCCATATCAGGTGGCCTCTCTGCAGCCTAGCTCCACATTCTTGGGACTCCTGTTTAAGACTTTCCTGGTAAGGAAAGGTGTTCTCTTCCCTCCTGTTTCACTCCTAGGCAAATAAAAAAACGTGGAGAAAGAGAAGAGCATCAGAAAAAAAACATAAAGGCATCTCTCTCTACTGATAGCATCTTCTCCCAGCCTCCTCACGTGATCAAAGCAGGCTGAAAGGTTGATCATGTCCTTTGGGCAGCACTGCCCAGAGGGTGTTGCACCTGGAACGCCTGCTCCTCGTCTGAATCCCTATGATCTTTTCTCCACACAGAAGCTAAAGTGATTTTTACAAAACACAAGTTGTATCTCTGCTTAGAGTTCTATCCCAGACCCCATCTTATTTGGAGTGACCAGCCAAATCTTCATGGTGGGCCAAAAGACCCTCCATGCTACCTTGTGGTCTTGCTGACGTCCTCTTCCTCCTACACCCCACCTGACACACTGCACACACTGCCAGGCTCTTGGCCGGCCCTCCATCTTCAAGGACCTCACAGCTGCAGTTCATCTGCCTGGAACATTCTGCCTGCAGACATAGATCGGCATGACTCACTCCCTCACTTTCTGGGAGTTCTGTTCAAATGGCCCCTCCCTACACAGGCCTCTCTTGAATGCCAGATTGAAAGTAGCTTCCTCGGGATGCAAAGGAAAGGAAACCCTAAACACTGCTGGTGAGTGTGTGAGTTAGTATATCCATTATGGAAAACAGTATGATGATTCCTCAAAAAATTAAAAATAGAACTACCATCTGATCCAGTGATCCCACTACTGGGTATATTTCCCAAAGAAATGAAAGCAGTATGTTGAAAAGATATCTGCACCCCATGTTACTGCATCACTATTCACAATAGCTAAGATATGTAGTCAGTGGAAGCATCCAGCAGCAGATGCATGGAGTGGCATTCAGCCTTATGAAAGAAGGAAGTCCTGCCGTCTGTGATAACATAGGTGAACCAAGAAGACATTATGCTAAGGGAAATAAAACAGACACAGGAAGACAAATTCTACATAATCATACTTATATGTTGCTACAGTTTGAATGCTTGTGTCCCCTCCAAAATTATGTTGAAACTTAACCCCCAATGCAACAGTATTAAGAGATGGGGCCTTTAATAAGTGATTAGGCCATAAGGCTCTGCCCTTATAAAAGGGCATAAGGGTGTGAGTTTGCCCCTTCTGTCCCTTCTGCCATGTACAGACACAGCATTGTCCCCTAAAGGATGCAGCAACAAGATGCCATCTGTGAAGCAGATACAGGACCCTCACAAGATACTGAATCCTGCAGGCCGAAGCCTTTCCCAAGGGTGTTGGGAGGTGTCCTTAACAGGATTGCTGGAGGTCCGTTCCCACAGCCAGTGGCACGCGGATGTCAAGTGAAGTACATGGTTTTCCCAGGCAGGGCCCTTTTGGCATTCAAGTAGAAGGCTTCTTTGTCGTGTGGGATTACCCTTTGCACAGCAGGGTATTTAGCACACCCCTCAATGCTAATCATGTTTCCTTAGGCATCATGACAACCAAAAACAAGCCCCCCAAAGGGGGTGGGAGGTAGGGGGTGAGGGAGGGCAGAAGTTCTGGCATAGATGTTTGCGGGCATTTTCATTATGGCAGCCACCTGCCCCTGAAGGTGACTGTCTCCGTGCAAAGACTATGAAGATAGCCATGAAGATAGTGGACTGGGTGGTGGGACAATCTATTATCTCTATTTTATGGATGAAAATACTGAGGCATTCCACGTTAAGCGATTTGCCCGAGGACATAGAACTCATGAGTGGATTCAAATCTTGTGGCTTTTGGTTCACACTGTTACTTGGGTGTGACATATGTGCCTAGTGCCCCCCACCCCAGAGCAGCTGGATGTGAGTGAAGTCTCAGCCGTAGAGCTTAACCCCTTGAGTGAAGAGTGAAAAGTCGCATCCCCTCAGCTTGATCTTCCAGCTGGGAACCAAAGCCCAGCAGGCAGGAGCAGACTGAGATCACTCCACATCCTGAGAAAGCCAGTCCCCCTTCTAGCCCCACTGTAAACGTCAGTTCCTCGGCATCTGTGGAGGGGAGTGCTCCTTTTCCCTTCCCAGACCACGCGTCTCCCCTGCACCACTGTGACACAGCCAGTAGCATCCTGTACTTCCCCCCACAGCTCTCCTCTCCCCTCTCTCATGTCCCCATGCACACTGCAGAGGGGGGGAGCTCTGCGAGGGTGGGGGCCGATCCATCCTGTTTACTTACATATTCCCAGTCCCTGACACCGTGTTTGGCACACAGTAAGTACTCGCGGTTGTCATTAGTGTTGTTCACCAGCTATTTCTGGCTTTCTGCACTTAGGACATGTGGTAAGATTCAGGATTCTAGCATTTGAGCAGTGAATATGTAGTGTGAGTGAGAAATGCATCTTTAAAATAAGCTATTAATATTGTGGGACATTGTTTATCACTGCAGTATAATCTGGAATATCCTGACCTATGCAGTTCACAATAGATATTCATGAAAAAATAATTATTTACCATATTGACTTGAGTATGAGGGCCCAAACTGGTAAGAACACTGAAACCAGTAAGACAATACAAGTTATAGAAGGTAACATTCTGGAAAGAGATAGAGAAGAAGCAAAATGATAAATAACACATGAAGATATAATGAAGATTGCTAATATCAGGTACTACTGGGCTCAAACTAGGGGTTAACAAAAATGGAGAATGATCTAGAAAGTTTAGTGCATTACTATGCCTTGGTTAAAGGGTATTGTAGACTGTTGAAAAGAAAGATGAAGTGGAGAAAACAGTAGAAAGGCAGAAAGTATGTTGGTGGCAATGGCTAAGATCCAGGCAAACATCTCATAGCCTGTGTGACATAATACGTACCCACATATCAAAGACACTTTTATATGAAACCTTTCTTCTTTCCTAATAAAATTTGATCTCATGTTTGAAATTCTTTAGTATGCAGTTCCTTTTTTTCTACTTGACACAAGAGTGGCAATGTTTGAGTGGGGCTGGAGTATTGAGCTGGGATTAGAAGCAGCCTGGGCTTCTGTGGAGGAGTAAAAGGGTCGCTGAAGGATCTAGGGAACAGAGACGATGTTTCTAGAGTGCATCAATTACTGTCATAGGCTCCCCCCAAACAGGATCCTGGGCTCTGCTCTGCCACCAGCTTGCTGTGTGATTAAGCTCAGACCAACCCCTTTCCCTGCATGCGTATTGTGAAGCCCCTTTAAAGCTTATTATCCATGGTTTAAGAATTCTGGCCCAAGTCAAGGCAGTAACATATGAAAAGGTTAGAGGCATGGAAAGAGCAGACAGCCAAGAACAGAGGCAGAGAACTCATAGGCTAAAGACTCAGACATTCTTGGGCAGATATATCTGCAGGTCAGGTTGGAGTTTTCTTTTCAACATCTGTTTTAATAAAACAACAGCAAAGTAGCAGTAGTTGACATTTATTGTACAGTAAGAGTCAGGCTGTATTCTAAGTGCTTTACATGCATTATCTCATTTAATCCTTACAAACCTGTAAGGAAGGGTGCTACTATGATCTCCATTTTACACAGGCAGAAACTGAGTCTCAGAAGAATTAAGTAATGTACCCAAAGTCATACAGCCAAGTCTGGCATATTGACTCCTAGAGCTCTAGTTCCAGAAACTGTGCACTGTAACTGGGCACCTGTGGTTACTACTGTGATGAAAAGGTGTTAGAGGAAGCAGCACAAATGTGCAAGCAAGGTACAGAACAGGTGTAGCAGGTAGTCACAGCATCATACTCTTTAATGAGCTTATTATCCCATCACCCAGTAGCCAAGGCCTGCTTCCCCATCCTTGCTCTTTCCTGCTTTCACACTTTCTTTCCATGATTTTTCTTTTCTTTCTTTCTTTTTTTTTTTTTTTTTTTTTGTTTTGTTTTGTTTTGTTTTGTTTTGTTTTGTTTTGTTTTGTTTTGTTTTGTTTTGTTTTCAGTTTTTGGACGGGGCTGGGTTTGAACCCACCCACCATCTCTGGTATATGGGGCCGGCACCTTACTCCTTTGAGCCACAGGCACCGCCCTCATTCCATGATTTTTAAAATATTTCTTCTGGACTCAGCTCCCAGCAGTATCCAAGGTTCTGGGCCTGGTAAACTTCAGCAGAAGCAGTTGCTTACATAAAGGCTATTGAGGATGCCGCAATAAAGGAGGGCTCCTGCATTGGGGTGGATTAGATTATGAGAAGATAGTGAAAGGGTGTCTCAGGGTCGAAGCCAGGTCATGAGGCACATCTCTTGGCCCTGGGAATGAGATTACAGGGGACAGGTGGGAGCTACAGAAAGGAGACAGAAGCTCCCCTGCTTAACCCATCCCTGGGTATGTTTCTGAGTCAGGGAGCGAGATTTGTGAGAAAAGAAGGGCCTTTTGCAGATACCACTAGCTCTTAACTCAGTTTGCTTTTGGTTGGGACCAACAAGAGAAAGCTCACACGCTCTATACCTTTAATTTGCTGGTCTCCTGGTATTCTGTAAAGAGCAGCCTAGGGTCAAAAGTTAATAGCCAATTAGACAGTAGCAAAATTTGAGACCAGAAAAGGTCTCTACATCAGTTAGGGAAGGACACAGGGCTGCTGCTGGCTTTTGGCATAAGAATAGAATGTGCCAGGCAGTAGGATCAAGATTAAAAGGGACCTGAATTTTCAAAACCCTGATGAATGAAGCTTTTCATTTAATAGGGATAAGCAGCAACCATTAGCCATATGTGTCATTCCTCGCATCATTGTGTTTCCAAGGCAACTATATTACCAGGGAGACTTGGGGAATGTGCATTGCTCATAAACTATGTTATCAGGAGTGGCTCCTGCCCTACCATGGCCTTTGAAAACATAGAGAATGTGTTTTGTGCTTGTGTTTTTCAGAATGCCTTCAACCCAGGTCTGTAGTTTCTAGTGCTAAGACTCAAACAGTTGGTCAAGAATAAGTCAGCCTGGGAAAGGCTGTCCCCTTACGTATGGCTATAACTTGCATTGACACAAGTTACTATTTTGGTTCAGGCAGAGGTCCTGCTCCCATGCTAGAGACACAGGAAAAGTAAGACCAGATGCCCTTCAATGGACCAGAACAACCATCGTTCATTGCCTGACCATCTTTTTCCTCCTGTTGTCTTTGCATCCAACTCCAAGGTGAGAATGGCTATTATTGTATGCTTGGCTACCAATAGGGTAGAGGCTGAGAGAGTCTGCCTGTCTCACTCCTTTGGCTCATCTATTCCAAAATCGATAGCCCCTCCTGAGCAGTATAAAATGTATGAAGAAGCAATCACACATTAGACAGAATGAACCAAGTATGTGAAACCCCAGATTTTGGAAAAAGAATTTGAAAACAGTTCATTATGGCAGGAGAATAGAGTAGCAGCAAAGAGACAGGTGTGAGATGAAGCTGAAGATGTAGCCATTGGAGGGCTTTAAGTATAGGAGAGAAATGATCTAATTTGTTCTTTAAAAAGATCACTTTGGTATGTGGAGAATGGATTGTTTAGGTACGAGAGTGGAGGCAGGGAGACCAATTAGAAGGCATACAGAGAAGTATAGGCAAGAGATAATGGTGGCCTGGGAGGCAATGGTGCGGATGGCATGGTGAGAAGTGGGTGGAACAGAGAGATGATTAAGGGGTGTAATTGATAGGATTTAGAGATGTGTTAGATGTAGTAAGTACGGGCAAGAGAGAGTAACTGTCAAGTTTCTGACTTGAGGAACTGGGGGGAAGGTGGTAAAATGTACTGTGATGGAAAGAACTCGGTAAGAGGGTTGCTGAGCTCTTTGTATATTAAGTAAGAATTTACTTATAAATAAGTCAAATCCTTCATGCATGTTATATCATCACATATCAAGAAACGTGTTCAGTGTCCATGCAAAATGACTTTGTAAAATCATGTTGAAAGATTTTGTCTGAGTCTATTCTTACTAAATAGACAGAAAATCTATTTTCCTCAAGTGGGCCCCCCATCTAAAGATTGTTCCCAAGTCTTTGCTTTGCAATTCTCTGTAACCCAAAGTTTATGAGCCTTTCACCACTAAATCAGCAGGCTGCAAGATTGCTCACTCTGAAGAGAAACTGACTTATCAGTTCATTCCTTCACTCACCATTTGAGAACCTATCTTGTGTCAGGATCTCTTCTTGGCACTGGGGATATAGAAGGATTATATGGGCCATCATAACCATCCATCTAGCCATCCATCAACCTGTCCATTCCTTTCTTGGGTCACTTTTACCCCTCTATTTTCTCACATGCTATAGCCCAGATCTGCCAAGGGAGGGAATTCGGGCTCACAGGCCGAACTGGGTGACAAATGAGGTGAGGCAGGAGGGTGGAAAATCAGCTAAATAAAAAGACATGACCCATCGCTTCTCAGCCTTTTGGCTAAGATCAAGTGTAATAAAAAGACATGACCCAATGAGTTCATTCAACAACAGGGAATAATATCCTATGTTTGGGCTACTGTGACGGCTACCCCATGTCCACTTCCAGCTTTTCCAATCCATTGTCCCCAGAGCAGCCAAAAGGATCTTTTAATAGTTAAACAAATCTATCTTTCTCCCATGTTGAAAATCATCCAGTGGTTTCCCATCACATGTCAAATCAAATCCACCTAGGGTCCATGGTCTTGCAGGGCCCCTGGCTCTACAGTTCCACTTGTCACCAAGCTCCCCCTGGGTCACTCTGGTGAAGTCCTCAGGCCTTCTCTCTGCTCTTCTAGGAAGCCAAAGTTTTCCCCAGTGTTTGTTCATGCTGTTCCCCCCACTTGGAATCTGTTCCCCCAATAGTTGCAGGGCTGGCTCTATCTCATCACTTAGGACTCAACTTCGATGCCACCTCCCTAGGGAGACCTCTGATCACAAAATGTATTTGCTAATTGTCTCCTCTAACAGGAATCCCAGCATGAGGTCTGTTCTTTTCACTACTATAATCCAAGGTCCTCCACAGGGCCCGGCCCAGGGGAGTTACTCAATACATATTTGTTAGGTGAATGAAGAAGCAACTTCTGTTTCCCCTGGGGGGTAGTTGTTGGGTTAGTACTGCATGTATCTGCACTTCACTGATGTGAGGCCTAAGGAAGTAAGACTACTTGCCCTGTATTAGACTAACCCAGGTACACAATATAAAGCAGCAGCCCTGATTCACACTTCAGATGTTTGCCAGGAGGTCTGCCTCCCTGGTTTCTCATGCTGGACAGAAAAGTTTGCAGTCAGACTCCACTAAGCTCCCTTCTTTCCCCCTTCTCCTGCAAGCTCTAGCCATTCCCCAAGAGGCACAGAGGTTAGTAGCCAAAGTCCGCAGACCACTCTGGATGAGTCATCCAAACCCAGTGATGAATCCAGGAAGTGCTATCCAGCATCCTCACAGTCATTTAGGGTGAGAGGTTGGAAGAGGCAGGCAGCTCATCACACAGCCGCTTACTTCTGTTCGTGTAGGATGGCTTCATTATGCCCAAAGAAATTGGTTGATAATGGAAGACTTAATCAAGTCAGTTATTTAGCCCAATGCAGCCGGGGGGGGGGGGATATGACCAAATGCAACTAAATTCAATAAAATTAGTTTGTGAGTAAGGATTATGGGCAGAATCTTTTTCATCCTGGTGGGTAATTTTATTGTGCAGGTGAAACCAAATGCCAGTTGCCAAATAATAAGAGCTGGTGGCTATGATCACTCAGGCCAGCTCACCTTCTCATGCTCACCTCATACCACGCTCCAGGAGGCACAATTCACTACAACAGGGCCTCATTATGAGCTTAAAAGGCCCTAAACTAGGAAAAGATGATGTCACCTCTCTCATATGCAATTAAAAATAATGGTCTGGATATTATATAAACCATAAATTGAGTGTAAGAATTTCTGCACAGTTCTAGTTTTGCCCATGGTGATAGCTACTTATATGCTTTGTTTTTTAACGTCTTTTTAAAATTTCTTTTTTTCTGTTTTTTTCTCTACTTTCTTCTCTCCCTCTCCCTGCTTTCTAGAGCAGCCTAGCAGGTTTGAGTACCCTTATTGTACAGTGGGAATCTGGCTGTGCTACAGGGGCAGATGGTGGAAAATGGGAGCTTTATAAATTGCTTAAAGCCTCAATTATATACAATCTCTAAAGAAAAACAGTCAATTTATTTACCTTATGTAAATACATGGATTCTCACAATAAATTAGACCCAAACAGCAGCCTGGAGCCTGGGTGCCAGCTTTGATGCACAAATAAGTCTGGTTTGTATTAATTAGCACATTAATTTGGTTCCAGTGATAGTTGTCAAAAGATTTTGCCCTTTTGCAGGCTCTTCCCCCCAGACCATCAGCCCTTTCCTTCCAAGGGAGGCCAAACCCAGTCCAGAAGGAAAGAACATTTGTGGAGGTTGAAATCCATAGGAAGCTACTATTACTCTGAGATGACTGCCTGTTTAACCGCCTGCCCGAGCTTTTGTCTAGCTGGAACGTGTAAACATACAGAGAAGTTTCCTACCCAATTTCTTAGCAGTGTACACAGGCCTTGGTGATCCTTTCTCTCACTTAGAACTCAGCTGCTGAGCTTCCTTTATAGCCTCTCTTCGCCACTGTTCACCTGGGAGTCTGGTGACACTGGACTTCTTGCTGTTACCCAAAACATGGAGCGTATTTCTTGGCCTTTTAACATGCTTTTCCCTTTGCTGAGAATGGCTCTCCACCACCTTTGCCTGATGTGCTCCAACTCAGGTTTCAAGACCCATCTCAATGTCACCTCCTCTGTGAATCCTTCCAGAAAACCCTAGCATATTTAGTCCCTTTAATATATGCCCCCAAACCTCCGTCCATCTCTCATTATACCCATGTGCAGTATCATTGCCTGTTCCTTTGTGGGCAGGAACCATGTCTCTTTCCTTCAGGTATCCCCTCTTCTCTTTGTCTTCCCAAAGCCCCTGGCCCAGTGCCTAGCACAGTCATTGGTGCATGGGAGATTTTCAGTAAACACTCACTAACAAGGTGACAGGGAGGTAAGTGAGGGCATGTTCACTTGGGGAAAGCCTTGGTTGACAGCCTTGCTACTCAAAGTGCAGCTCCCAGACCAGCGACCTAGCAGCGTGTCAGACCCTGCCTCATATTGACCGAGTCAGAACAAGATCCTCAGGTGTTTCTATGATTATTAAAATGTCAGAAATACTGTGAGAGTTGAGAGGAGAGTAAAAAACAAAACAGTGCACTCATGATCTTCTGTCTGTCTCATAGAAAAGTTAAAGGTCAGAACGCTACCAAATAAATGGAAGACTAGAACTGTTCAGAGAAGCCTAAGAGAGCAACTGACTGACTGATTGCCCATGGTCCCCAGATTCCTCCAGATACATCTGTGCCATCAGGACTAAGCAGGGAGTGTTGTGGCTGTGAGATTTCACAGGGTGAAGGCAGGCTCCCCCAGAGCTGGCTTCTTGATTAAAGTTGGCCAGCCAGTAACTCAAGCTGGCTTGCTACATCACCAAGCCAGCATGTCCCAGAACCTTGCATTTGACCTTCTTTGTTCCAGCCTTCCTCCCAGTCATTAATAATACAAATCATTTCTACTAAACCCTCAGGTTTCTGTCAATTTTGCCAATTTCCATTTCATTATATATATATTTTTTATTTTATTTTTTAGACAATAGAAACAATTTTAGCCCAATTAATGCCATTGAACATATAAGAAGCCCCATAATGGTCCCATCCCTTTCAAAAGAAATGAGAAAGTCACTACACTCCAAATCACGTTCATCACAAAGTTGGTCCAGGAGACAAAAAAGCATTCTTTCTAATTAGTTGTTTGTGATGCCTATTTCACTTGAAAATGGCCTTTCCATCTAATTCTCTCAGCTCCCAAGAATTATCACCCCTTCCCCCATCTCAAAAAGAGTAGGAATTATGAATAGGGCTGCG
The DNA here is from genome assembly GCA_963574355.1 of Loris lydekkerianus. Taxonomy (NCBI): domain Eukaryota; kingdom Metazoa; phylum Chordata; class Mammalia; order Primates; family Lorisidae; genus Loris; species Loris lydekkerianus. The sequence continues at coordinate 17,921 of CAUYPK010010348.1, forward strand.
ATAAACATTCTGGTACAAATACCTTTGTTAAGATGTGATTTTTGGTCTTCTGGGTATATGCCCATGGATACATGAATGGATTAATAAATTGTGGTATATGTACACCATGGAATATTATGCAGCCTTAAAGAAAGATGGAGACTTTACCTCTTTCATGTTTACATGAATGAGCTGGAACATATTCTTCTTAGTAAAGTATCTCAAGAATGGAAGAAAAAGTCTTTTTGTTTTTTTAAGTGATTATTTTCACCAAGGACGTCAGAGCACATTTTGAAATTCAAGGCTGTGCCTTGAAAGAAAGGAATGCATCCTTTCTTTCTCGATGCATCTCTGTCATAACAACCCCACCTGAAGGCAGCATATAAGCAGAAAGTCCTTGTTGCTGTGTGAATGGTGGAACAGAACAGGAGGAGGGAAAATTGCAGGTGGATAACACACAGGTCAATTCAAACTTTTAATCCTGATACACAGAGAATTTAGATCAGCCCTGATGTTTGTAAACTCTCCAGATAACTGAAGAGAAATGGGGGACTTGTTGCTTAAATTAGCCAGACTCTTGCTCAAATATTTAATTTATGTGTTGCTTTCTGACTTGAATATAAATTATTTTTACCCAAGAGGCGAATGTGTCAACATTTTCAATAGGAATACTGTTCTTGGAGAGCAGCGCTGGTTCTTTGCCCCTGTGTTTTCAGAGTTTGCAATATAGTGGATTAGTTCAGGCATTTGTCTCCCAACAACGTACAAAATGAGAGGAGGGCACGCATGGCTGAGAGAAGCAATGAGAAAAGAGCAGATTCTGAAACCAGTAGGGGGCTGAGGTAGAACACATTGTGAATTTTCAGGAGTTGTTCAGTGACCTAGTATCTAATATGTGTTTGAAGGACATCTTGTGTCTTTAAGTTGAGAGAAACTTTGAGAAATTGCCAGCCTCCCTCCTAGAAAAAGAAACCCTGCAGCAACTTCATTATTGTTGCTATTTTTAAACTTTGGTCTCCATTAGTCCAGCTGTAGATACTTTGTATATCTAATGGTCCATATCTGACTAGAGCAGGTTCTCAACCTTCCTAATGCTACAGCCCTTTAATACAATTCCTGTGGGTCGCGACAGGTTGAGAACCGCTGGACTAGAGGCTTGTGAGAAACTTCTAAGAGTCCTTTTAGGACCATGGCTTTCCCCATTTTGCTAGTTTTAAAGTTGACTAGTTTTGCAACTAGTTAGCCACCGACTATCCAGCTTTAGGTGTCGAGTCTTCTTTCCTACTCAGCTTGCCCTGGCCTGCTGTAGTGTCTGTGTGCATGTCTGGAACACTAATGTTACACTTTACTCTTGGCCTGATCATTTGAAGAGGTTGAATTTTGCTCCCTTTGCCACAGGAATTATTGGCTAGAGTCCTGATGTCAAGGGACCCAAAGCTGAAATACTCCAGGACTTTGGATGGCTGCTCACAAGACTACCCAGATAGCCACGGTCAGTGTCTTTGGGTTTCAACTCTCCTCTACTTTTTCATCAGCACAGGAGTAGGGGGTTGGAAGAGGTGGGCTTTGACGTCTGACCTTGGAAATGTTATTCAATTTTCCCTGGGCTTCTTTTTCTCTCTCAGAGGATAAAAACAGTTGCCATGCCGTGGACAAGGGTAGTCCCACCTAGCAGCCATTCCTTTGTTGCTTTTTCCAGCTGAATTTAAATTTTGTCTCCACCCTTCCTCCTCAGAGCCATGTACCTCAGGGAAAGAGAGTTGTCTTTCTCCTTTGCCAGCAAGAATGGGCACATATCCCAGTTATATCCACTGGGAAGTGAGGGAACGTTTCCTGTTGGGTGGTTCCCTGAGCCTTAAGAGAGCACCAAAGGAGTCCCTTTTGTGTCTGAATATTGTGGGTGACAACTCAAAGCTGCTGTAGCCATTGTCCTGTACTCTGAGGATGCAGCCGACACTAGGGATGGAAGATCTTGGGGACAGACTGAAATCTAGGTCTTTGATGACATGACAGAGCACCGAGTCAACCCAATCCCTGCCCTGCTTTTAGGTTCCCTTTTTTAAGAGAACAGATTTCCTTCCTAGATAAGTAAATTTGAGTAGAGGATTCTATTTCTTGTAGCCCAAAGAATCTTTTTTTTTTTTTTTTTTTAATTGTTTTAGATTCATTGAGGGTACAAAGAATTAGGTTACACTGATTGTATTTGTTAGGTAGAGTCCCTCTTCTTTTATAATTGTGTCCCGCTCCTGAGGGGTGTGCCATACACTGTGACCCCACGTGCCCCCCTCTCCTCCTCTCTCCCTGCTCAATCATTCCCCTATCGCCACCTTGTATTAGATCATCTACTGTCTTCCTATTAGGCTTGAGTACGTTGGATGGCTTCTCCATTCTTTTGATGCTTTACTAAGAAGAATGTGTTTCAACTGCATCCAGGTTAATATAAAAGATGTAAAATCTCCATCTCTTTTAATGGCTGAATACTCAGCCTGGGGAAAGATTTTATGAAGACTTCCATAGCAATTGCAAAAACAACAAAAATAAATAAATGGGATTTAATTAAACTGAAAAGCTTCTGTACAGCTAAGGAGACAGCCAAAGCAAATAAACAACCTTCAGAAAGGGAAGAGAAACACAGAATCTTGGCATATGATATGTGAAGAGTATTAAACTGGGGCATGCTCAAAATATCCATGTTCTGGCAGGGTGGCTCATGCCTGTAATCTTAGCACTCTGGAAGGCTGAGGTGGGTGGATTGCTTGAGCTCAGGAGTTTGAGATTGCTGTGAGTTGTGACTCTACAGCATTCTAGCCTGGGGCAACAGAGTGAGACTCTTCTCTCAAAGGAAAAAAAAAAAAAATCCCTAAACAGGTATTTTGTCATAAATAACTAAAATGTATATTTACTTTCAATTACCAAGCACAAATTAATTAATCTGACTGAAAACAACGGATACATTGAACTTCTCTTTTCTCTAAAATGCAGTATAAACTATACATTACATTACTTCTTTTTTTTTTTTTTTTTGCAGTTTTTGGCCAGGGCTGGGTTTGAACCTACCACTTTCTGCATATGGGGCCGGTGTCCTACTCCTTTGAGCCATAGGTGCCGCCCTGCATTACATTTTTAAACAAACATGTGACTGTTTTCTTCTGCTTAGCTTGTTTGCAGCTGCGTTTTGAGACCTCAAAATTCATTTATCATTCCAAGTTATAATCGACATTTTATTTAACCTCTTTGAAGAGGGTCATGAGGTTAGGAAGATGTTAGGTTACCATGATACTTAGGTTACCTCTTTTATTTGTTTTGTTTTACAAAATGAATGTACAATTTTGTTGAGAACTGAGAAGCCAGGAATTCAGGATTGGTGTGGGCTGAAACACAACGTGAAGATGTCATGTCTCAGCTGTCAGAGCAGGAATAATATTTTAAACCCTATTATAATCTATAATTAGGGAGCATTTATTCCAACCTTAAGACTATTGTAATTGGGTGATATCAGCAGGGAGATGCGTTCAGTAAGTAGTTCTCATGACTGAATTTAAACTTCTTATTTCTTAAGCTAATTCAATATTTAATTTTAAAGACATGAGTCTGCAGTGTTCTCACAAGAGGAAAACACATCCACAATTCCTTAGTAGGCCTAATAATAATTCCTTGCATGAGGGTATCATTCTTTATGGTTATCTCACTAATATCACCTTGAAGTTCAATAACATGCCTGATGGTTAATAACTGCCAGTTGTCTGTCATGGGATATGGCACATGACCTAGGATGAAAAATGTGAATCTACAGATAATCCTCCAAGTATGCTTAACCAGCAGTTCTGCCTTCAGTGTTTTTGCTTAGATGTGAATAAACTGCATGCCAGACAATTAGCCTATTTTTGCTTTCTCTGGGCTTTCTCTGATGGAAGAGATGATAAGCTGTAAACAAGTTGTAGAGACTTTTATCAAGGACCGTCAGGGGTTTATATCCATAATCTCATTTGTGTTTTACTATCAGTGGCACTTATGTTTACTGCATATTAAAATCACTTGAAAAAGTTTTCTTTACTTTTTTTTTTTAATTAAATCATAGCTGTGTATATTAATGTGATCATGGGGCACCATACACTGGTTTCATAGATCGTTTGACACATTTTTTTTTTTTTTTTATTAAATCATAGCTGTGTGCATTAATGCGATCATGGGGCGTCATACACTGGTTTTATAGACCATTTGACACATTTTCATCACACTGGTTAACATAGCCTTCCTGGCGTTTTCTTAGTTATTGTGCTAAGACATTTACATTCCACATTTACTAAGTTTCACATATACTCTTGTAAGATGCACCGCAGGTGTTTTCAACGAATTCCAGGTCTGGTCTGCATCCTCGACCAAGACATCAGTATTTTATGACCTCTCCAGGGATTTCCAATGACGAGCCAGGACCAGAACCACTGCTTACTTGGGTCCTTCTTCACACTGTAATCGGAGACCCAGTAACTTAAGTTGACTTACTCAATGTTACAGCCAGGAATAAGTTTTGTTGGCAACATTTGAATGCAAATCTGCTAGCAGCCATGTTTAATGAATTTTTGTCTACACTCCTCCAGCTTCTCATATTGAAATAAATAACCCTTGGGGAGCTGGAGGGCATTGGCTAAGAACCAATATATAGAGGGTGCTGGCCACACTGTTCATGTTAACTTTTCTGTTCTATTTCATTTCATATTTTCTGCAGCTGATTTTCTACAATCTATACCATGACGAAAAGGCAGTCAGCTCACTGCTTTGGCTGAGACCCAGAGGTAGTAAGATACGTGGTCCTGGATCAATGGGTGTTTTCTGTGTGCCTCCAGGACCCTACTTGGCTTTTGGCGGAGACGCTTCTGTCCCTGTTGCAAGTTTTCCATGTGGATGCACTCCCGGAGATGTATGCTGAGTTGGTCATCACAATCTGAAGAGCAGGTACCTTTGCCACCTCCAGCTGCGGCCTGCAGGGAGTCAGATGGCCTCTCCCACCTGGTCTGCTGGGCTGTGGTCATTAGCATTTAGATAAATAAAGGGATTATGTGGCATATTTTTATCTATAAAAACATTAAAAAAAACCCCACAAAAAACCATTTGGGTTTCGGCAAGAGACTTTTCCCACTTTTTAAAATGTATGCTTATAACTTGAGTCTATGTCCAAAGGAAGCCGCATTTTCTACTTCACCTTTTTTATAGTTAAAGGCAACTTTGAAACGTACATGAAGTCTAGCGCCTTAAAAACAGCATAATGTTGGCATCCTCACCAGTGCACATCAGCCAGACTGTCCTACCACAGCTTTCTCTGAATTATCTTCTGAAACCATACCGGCACAATCTCTTAGAAAGGCAATGATTTTCGTTCTACTGTGTGTCACCCTTTCCTTGCTGCTGGCCCAGCCCGTCACTCCCTGTCTAGCCCTCCAGGTCCACCCTAATTCTGCCATCTCCAAGAACTTGACTCTTCTCTTCACTCATTTGAATCCTTTTTATTTGCTGTTCATTATTTTTTTATTACAAAAAACAGTCCATACTTAAATCAAACATTTTAGAATTGCACACAAAAAAAATTCCTTTCCACTGTGCAGAGTTCTGTATTATGTCCTTCCAGTCATGTTTAAAATGTATTCAAATAAAAGTTTGAAACAAATGAGAATATCCTTTGCTTGTTGTTCATTTACTTTGTCACAAAACTGTGGATCTTCCATAGTACTCACTAAATGGATCCTTTAAAACGCTTTGTGTCTGTTCTTTATTATTTTTTAATGTGTTAGTCTTACTCTCCCAATTAAAATAAGATGCTTTGGACAACAGAGATCATATCTTAAGCTGCTGAGCTTTTGTGCTTCCCTACCAGGAATGCACAGAGGAGTGTCCTGTAAGAGACACTTAATAATTATTGTTGGTCAAATTGGGCATTTTGAGCCACAAGCTTAGTGTGATATTCTGTAAATTCAGGGGATGACTTAGTGAATTGATTAATTTCTTTAAGTGGAGGTAATCTTTCTAATGAAAATGACATCTAAGACTTAAATACATGTAAAATTAATATTTGGGTTAGGGAGAGAATAAAAATTGATGCAGGAAATTTGAGAAGGCATAATTTCTGGCACATTTTTGGTTTGTGACATGAAGGAAAAAGACAGCAACTGCAGGGGAATAAAAAGGGAAAATCAACAAAAAGCATAAAAGTGACTTGGTTGGGGACTGGGAGAAAGGGTAAGTGAAGGGAAACTTTTTGAGACGTAAAATACATACAGTCAATATAAAAACTGCAGAGGAGACTTGTTATCCTTTTAACTATAATAAAAGCCCTTTTGGCTTCCAAAATACCTCTTCCATCAAAGAAACAGAGAGATAAGCTTTGGGCATAAATGAAAGAAAGTATATCTTCTTTGTCCTGAAACAGCCGAAAAATAAAGTTTTCCTGCAAGAGTTTGAGATTGCCTGAAAAATACATGGCACGACATAAAAGCTCAAAATTATTCTCACAAATTTTGATTCTCACAAAACTCTGTTGATCTGTTATATTTTATTTTTTCTTAAATTAGATTAGCAGTGTTTTATACTAAAGGCTCACATTGAAGAAATCAGTGATAGATTCCGCTGACCCAAAGGTCATCTCAACAATGGTAGCAGCAAATACATGTGCTGTTTTTGAAACAGGCAGTGGCCCAGTTTTGTGCATTTCCTAATGAATGCTGTTCAAATTTTAAAATTCTTTATGCCATTGAAAAGCCGGATAGCTGCAGCTTAAAACTGTAAGCTGCAGGAAGTCCTGAAGTTTTAGAAATTGAATTACTGAATGCGGGTTACCTTTTGCATAACTGTATAAAGCTGATGAAATGGGTCCCTTTGGCTCTGATTGCTTTCCAAATTCCACCCAAGTGAATTCATAGGTGATGGTGTTAAGCAGAGCAAAGACAAATTAACTGGCTCACATAAAATAAAACCTTTAGCGACAGAGAAAGGAAATTAGTCCTACAGCTTCACATGATGTTTATACATGTTTGCAAAATGCCAAGTAATTCTGATGGCACATGTCCTCCCCCCCCCCCTTGAGTGGCTTCACTGTGACGTCTACAGGGTATTTTCCCTTTTCCCTTTATTCAATGTTACATCTTTTACTTAGTCTCCTAACTCTCCTGTACAATGTTTATACTAATAATGTCATTGGAAAAAAAAAAAAAAAGGCATGAGAAAATTGCTTTGTCATAGGAAAGGTGTTATGTGCATATTTTGTCTGCCAGGAATTCTTCAGGTAAACATTATAGACACACGGGGAAGAATTGTTCTTGTGTGTTGTTTTTGTGGACGCCTCTACTCATGAAGGTTTTGGTCCGTGGTGCCGTGTATCCACACGTACTGTGCGGTCGTAAACTTGAGTGTGAGCAAAACCAAAGAGAAACCAAAAGTGACACAACTGCTGTGGTTTGGAGCCCTCTGATCAACAGTCCCTGTGGGAAGCTGCCCCGCCCCACCAGTCCACAGGTCAAACGCAGAGCCACAGCGTAGCCATTATTTCTGTTTTACAGACAGGGAATGAGTGACCCAGTAAGATTCAAGTAATTTACCCAGAGTTCCAGGAGGTGGTGAAATCAGGATTATAATTCAGGTCTGTCAGATTGGAAAGTCAGTCTCTTTACTCCCCGTGCTCATGGTTTTATTACCTCAATTCTAAAAATTTGATAGAAATAAAACCATGGTTAGTCAAAGAAAATTTAAATCTGTAATAACTTTTTTTTTTTCATAAACAACTTTCATGTAATACTTTTATTATTTTTCATAATTTGAGACTGAAAGCAGATTTGGGAAGATAGATGTTAGTATTCAAAAATAGTACTTGTCACTACCGAGTTCATTTAGTTTTGTAACCAGCATCCCTGATGACCCCTGCACCTCCCCACATTCTGATTCCATGAATCTCATTCTTTGGAAACAGAAACACTTTAATTTGGAAAGGCGGCCTCTCAGAAAAAGAAATAAAAATAAAACTGCATTTAATTCATTTTCCTTGAGGCAGAATACACATGTAAGCTGCTGAAGCTGATCCAACTCCTCTCACTGGGGTCCCAGCCACTCACATTCACTGCTGTACCAGGCACCCCTCCCGCCTCCGGAGCCCCTGAACCCATTCAACAGGTATCTGTCAAACATGCCACTTTCCCAAGGATTTTTTGCTTACATAATGTCTATTTTGAAATTTTTGCAAAGTGTATACTCTCATCATTTCTCCCAACTGAAGTGGCAAGCCTTGTACAGTCAATTCTGTATTTTTGGTTACTTTTAAAAATATGTGTTGAAAGCCACAGATTCGTATATGTGGTGATTAAAAGCTGGTACTTTTTGTCCAGTACTCTTTACTCTACCCATGCATTATTGAGCAAGTTGGGAGAAGATTACTGGGGAAAAACTATCACAAAGTATAATTAAAAATGGCTAATTATAAACATTTTCTCCTTTTTTTTTGTATCAGTGAATGTTGAAATACAGCGGAGAGGTAACTCAATTTAGTTCAAAAGCCATTTTCTAAATGAGAGGAATTAGCTGGGAACTGTTACATTAATAGACGCTGCCTGCGGCTGGATCCTACACACAAAACACTTGTTCATGTTTTCCCTGAGCTCCTTTGATTGGACCCAGCCCTGAGTTTACATTGAATGGGCTCAGTCTGGTCTTTGGCGAGCATGGAGAATAATGAACAGAGGAACGTCGAAAGGCTCCAACGTCCTGGCACAAGCTCTGCATCAGCATGATGAGCTAACCGTGGCTTTGTTCAGTGAGAAGGCCCTGTGTCCCTTTGGAAATAAAATCTTGGCTCGTGGACAGAGGTCTGTGTACACACATTGAATTTCTCTGTCTTCCTGCTATGCTGTTCCATTCATAATTAAACTTTGAAAGCAAAGTTCTGAAGAGGTTCTTCAATGCTGCTTCTCCAAGTATGCCCAGAGACAAGTGGCTGATGTAAAAATGGCATAGCCCTCCCCTTTACTTGGTAGCTCTCCGAAATTCACATCAAAGACTTGAAGAATAAACTCTTTAAGCTGGAGAGCAGTGCAGACATTTGCTGTATTGCTCCTCCCCAAAATGTCTTCCCTCTCAAAGCTGCGGCAATTGCAGATTTTTGCTACAGAACTTCTGATGTTCTGATCTTTTATGTTTACAGCTCCATCTGTATTTGTAGTGAAATGTCTAAATTCGTCTCAGTATATCTCAATTCCAAGAATGAATTGATCTCCTCGCAAGTAGTTCCCCCTTGGAAGCAAAGAAAAGAAGGAACGTGGGCTCTAGAGATGATTATAATGCTGACATTATAACTTGCCTTGCCTTTATAATTTTCATTCTTAAAAACAAAACTAAAGTTTTGTAGTTAAAACCTGCTGGGAAGTAGCTGAAGAAAGCAGGAATATTTGGGTAATAGAAATTTATTGCTGGAAATTATCAAGAAGAGTCTGCTAGGCTCTGAACCTCCTTCTATTTCTTTAAAGCAGTCTGCTAGGCATGTTCTAAAACATTTTAATTCTGTCATAAAACCAGATTCCTGGTAGGGCATAAACAGTTAAATTAAAAGCACAAAAAAACCTGCATTATGCAAATATTTAAAATCTGAAGGTCTTTTAGAAACATGTGGTGAAATACTTATAAATATAATGACATAATTTATGGGATTTGCTTAGAAGCAGTTTGATGTAAGGAGAAGTAGGTCAGCATATAAATGAAATAAGATTAACTATGAAGTCATTGTTGACCTGGAATGCATATATAAGTGTTCTTTATGTCATTAAATCTACTTTTTAGATATTTGAAATTTTTCATAATGAAAAGTTAAAGTTTTTTTCTGATGGCTCATAATGATAGTTTGATAGGTTGAAATGTTTTCTTATTTAAAGTCCAAAATTCTAAGCTACTTTAAAATCTTTAAAAATGTTTATGACATGCAAGTAATACCACCATCATAATCAATTTTTACCTCAGTGATTGCATTTAGAATGCTAACTGTGAATATGGATATAAAAATTATGCTACAAATACGTTGATGCCTAAAATGCTTAGGTCCTTGAAATAAATGGAATAATTTAATTAACCAATTACTGGCAAACAATTATACCATCATTACTATCTTGGAATAAGTAACAGTAAACCCATATGAGACACAGTCTAATCTCCATGAGGTGATCAAGGAGATGATTGTATTCTTACGGTTAAGATTTACCATACTGTGAGGATAGAGATTTTTGATTAAAAAAGTATCAAGTAAGAGATGGAGAGGTGAAGAAGGCATTCAGAACGTGCCGTCCTGAAACTCGCCACTTTGGCATATTGACTATTTTGTGTTAAAGGCAGGTGGTAAATGGTAGGTTCAAAAACATCACTCTGAACATCCTTCTATTTCTTTAAAGCAGGAAATGAAATTCCCATATAAAGCGTGTCTTCCCTATACCAGAAAGAAAGAATCATTCTTAACAAGGATGAGAAACTGAGACCAAAGAGAATCTATACACACAAACATTGTCACATGAACCTTCACCCAGTTAACTACCCCAGCCAGGCCTTTTTGACTTGTCACATTTTCACAGTTTACTACTCTCTTGTCTAATTTTAGAATATGTGCTATTGAAGCGAGCACTACAGTTTACTACTCTCTGTCTAATAATTTTGCCTGATATTTTGGCAATAAGTCAGTCTATAAGTATTCAGCTTTAACTGCATCTTTGGGCCGTTGTTTCCCTATGAAGGGTCATGTGCCACATAAAACTTAAATGAAATAAATCTGTTTGCTCTTCTCCTGTAATCTCTCTTATGTCAATTTAATTCTCAGGTCTGGCCGAAAAACCCTAAGAAGGTAGAGGTCAAATAGTGCCCCCTCCCAGGGTCTATGTACAAAAAACCTGATAAATATGTTAATATCTACTTATAAAATAAACTACTTTTTTATACTTCATTATGTTGGACTTAATTTGACTGCTAATCAACAGTATTAAAGTTCAGCTTTTTTTTTTTTTTTTAACTTTAATATTACTTAGGGAATGGGGATAGCTTGGTAAATTCCCATATATTGGGAAAGCTTTATTCTAACGAGCCTGTTAATTTTAGCATCAGAGGCAGTGAAAGTACCACATGGATACTGACGACTGTTGAGTGTGTGGGGTGAATCTTTGATGACTGCTCTGATATGGTGCTACTCTGAGTATTTCTTTGAGTAAAGCAGTTAGGAGACTACCTAAGTGGCCATCTATTCTCTGAAGAATGATTCATCATAGCCATGAAATTATTAATGAAGAGGTATTCATGTTTGTAACCTTTTCCTCGTGTCCTATGAAAAACTTAAAGTGCATTTTTTCTTCAGACTAGAAGGTTTCACAGAATTCCATTTGAGAAATTTGAGTATTTTTAAAAATAATATTTTTTGTGTAACTCAAAATGTTGACAGGAGGTGAATCAAAGCCTTTATTAAGGAAAACCTTTGTCAAGAAATTGAAGCCTTTGTTAGGATAAAATCTACTATATGATCTGTGGACCATGTAATAGGTAGAAGAGAAAATCGTGTCTGTAGTATGCAGTACTTTAGATTAAATTTCTGATCTTTTTACAGTACACTTCATCATCAAATTTCTGTTGAAGATCTATGGAAGTCACCATATTGTCAAGCATCTGACCACATACTTGGCCATTTATTCATTTAATAAATATTCATTTCGTGTCTACTGTGCACTTATTCTGTGAGATCTACTGGTGAATAATAGCCAAGTTACCTGTCCTCATGATGTGATGGAAAGAATGCTAAGTAGGCAGGGAAGGCCCCAGGCCCCCTCTGAAGATACAATCTTTAAGCTTAGATCTGAATATCAACAAGGAGCAAAGATGAGTTGCTTAGTTTTGAGTATATGTGTTAAAAAATAGAATCTTTGAGCTCTACCTGACTTTCATATCAGTAAGGTTTTATCCAAAGTGTGTGTGTGTGTGTGTGTGTGTGTGTGTGTATGTACACCTGGAGCAGGCAATAGCCTGAGCGCGTATCTCCTGGGGGTGCCTTTAAATCTCTCCCATTCCTTCATTCATCAACACACAGCACCCAGCTTTCTTACCCCCATGCCACGGGGTTCTGTAGCTCCCAGTGCAAACTCAAAGCAGGTGCCCATGCTTGGCAGGCTGCGCTTGGCCTCTCAGCCGTTGTTATGAGGCCTGCCTTCTCCTACCCAGAACTTCAGGTTGTTCTTCTATTGCTCACACTACTCCTTAGCTTCCCGATCCTTTCCTTTCATATTTAGTACCATCCAGGCATAGTCATTGCATGTGGGCTCCCAGCCTCCAATAAGAAAAGCCTGTCTTGTTTTTCTTAAATGCCAAATTCTTGCTCTTTTGGAAGTTTCTTCTGGATAATCTGGTAACCCAATCCAGGCCGGCACGTGGAGGCAAGAAGGTGTGACCGTGTCCTGCCCTGCGTCCACTCTACGCCCTTTGCGCTCTCTTGTGTTCTTTCACTCCCGTATGACATAAGCACATTTTCCAGTGGTCTTTGGGATAATTTCCATACATTTAGTGTTAATTTTGAACTGTCACCAAAGATATCCTGGAGAAAATTAATCTTGCCAGGTTGTCCTAAGTGGGTAACAGCCTAAATTAAGAGCTCTTCTTGCACATCTCTGAAAATAGAACCTCTGTAAGCTGACCACCCAAGGGACAGTAACACACTGGTCAGCACATGGAGGTGGCCAGCATAAGGGACTACGGTACTGGCAGGTATATGTGGTGTGTGTCCAGTCTCTGAAAGTTAGGTCAGCTTAAGGAGACGGGCAGTGTAGGGAGATCACCAGCTATGGAGGGCCTACTGTGTTCTGTGAGCCCAGGGTCAGTGTTACTGGTAATGAATTAATGGCTTTACACTGAACTGAAAGCTCTTTTTGCTACTGCTCCATGTGTGGAATCTCCATGTCAAAGTACTTTCCCCTCAATGTACATGCAAGGATTGAGTAACTATTACGAACAAAGTCAGAAGGAATATTTTATCTTGCTCTGATTGTTCACTTTTTTTTTTTTTTTTGACTCCTTCACTTTATGGAATTGTAAACAAGCATTACAGTTTTAAAATACTGACTCTATATCGAGGAAGATGACTAGATTAGTATAGTAATCAGCCGCTTAAACAGGGTTAGAACAGTTTCAGTGCCTTAGAAGTTTGAACTTTTAAAAAACAATTTTATCTGTATTTTTAGAAGCTGTGGTTTGGCATAGACAGTCTGTCCATTTCTGGCATTGATTTTACCTCTCTTGGAAATTGGTTTATTAGTGTTTCTTATTTTGAAGAAGACAGTTCTCTTCATAAAATCCCGCAGTTCTTTTCAAACAATTGAATTTGTGTCATTTTGTTCTGGCATCTGCCTTAAAAAGTGAAAACTCTATAAATGATGCCATTTGTCAGCACATTAGGTCTCCTTAAGAATAAAATGTAACTACATTGCCATTTATTGCCTCTGGCCTAATAACAGAGCTGAACTGTACACGATCGGTTCCTGATAGAATGAATGTTGTTGAGATTTGTTAAGTATCAGAAAATTCATCTCAAGTGTCAGGAAATTATTAAAACAGATACTAGATAACATTTTGTTAATTTGTTTAGCTACTCAATCGATCTACTTCATGTAGTAGAAGAGACTTCTTTTCTCTAATTTCTTTGTTAATAGCTTGTTAAAATACTTTATTTAAATTTACGTAGCTTGAGTTTCCCCACATAGTGGGCATCAACGCCACAGCTCTTTTTCTTCCTGACAGGATGGTAAAGGTTAAACAAATGTCACATGTTAAGTGAGAAAGCGTCTAGGGTTCCCACTGATATCTATTCTCAGTTCTTTCTTCATATTCATATCTTAGGCAAATATTTTTTACCATCTGATGTTATTTATAAAGGTTGCTTTGAGATCTTTAAGAGTGTGGTTCTGATGGACGCACAAAAAGCACTTACTGTTAATAGTGAGGGGAAATGCACACCCCTCCCAAATGTGAACACACAGCATGTTTTGATTTTTAAATGAATGTCTTAAATGACTTATTTGTTCTTCAGGGGGACTCACTTATACATAAAATAGAAAAGCTAAATATATCACTTATCATATTGGGCCAGAGAAGCAGGTTTTTTTCCTCCGTATGATGATTGCTTCCCTAACAATTTTGAAATGCTCTGATAAAATGCATAAAAAATAGGCATGCCAAGATAAACAGTATGTTGATTTTTTACAGAAGGTCACTCATTTACTTTTCTGCATCCTTGTTTCTGTCAGTTTTGATGAAAGCTTTTTAATTTAGGCTTTTAAAATCATTTTTATTTTTGCTTTAGCCTTCGTAATGTTTATAATCATAGTAAATCATGTAATAATTAGTCCCAAAATGGTTTAGACGTAACATTTTTACAGCAGATGATGAGAGCCCTTTGCAGATTTTGAAAGGAGTACCTTTTCAATTATAAAAGTGATGTTCTGCCATAAAACAGTAGGGGCACATTTGCAGCTATGTTTGTATTATTTAGCCACAGATAGTTTTTGTACATGGATGAGGAACTTCTAAATGTTGTCGATGTGAGTGAGTGGAATGAAGTTTAGAGATAGCTCAGTATTCTTTAAAGATGGAAGGTAGAGAAGAAGGAGTGAATAGGGAGACGTTTCCCAGTTTTTCCTCCTAACAGTGATGATCGTCACACATCTTGATATACTTGTCATGCTGGTGTTTTTATGATCACTTAGTAACAATCCCCCCTCCCTCAAGTACTGGGGTTTGGACAAGTTTTTGGATACACGGTGTGTTGAGGTATATTATTAGTTTTATCCTTTTTATCAGAAGGATTTCTTTATAACTTGTTTGCGTAGAGGGCTTTTTCCCTGTGTTTTGCCCTTGTTCCTTGATTAACTAACCGGTCACAGGGAGCCTGATTTGCACATGACTGAGAAAGTGCCCACTGGTAAATGCCCCAGACTGTGTGCTTGAGCGCCGGGGGCATTTACGGTTTCAGAACCCTGGGCTTCTAACTGTGCCGACCTTAGAGTGCGTACTGTTTGTAAGTGCAGATTTGATTAGTAACCCATAGCCTCGATGCTGATGTTTTGGGACATCAAGTGCTCAAGAAACCACAAAGGAGAACATGGCATCTAAAATGAAGGATTGTAGCACACGCACATGTGTTCTATCTCCAGCGTCCTGAATCTGTATTTAATGACTTTGATTTTTAAAAATCATGCTCTGCTTCTTTCTACATTATCATACATTTATATTACATCTGAAATAAAGTTAGGCAATAGAATAAAACATAGACACCCCACTGAGTTAAAGATCTTAAATCTTATCCTATTGTGCTCACCCTTAGACAGATCCACCCACTTAACTCTGAGGCCTGTGTCGAATCTTTGGAAATATAAATGCAGGGGAAATGACTAAATCAAACAATGTTGAAAACTGCCATTACAGGATTGTGAACCTGAATGGGTAGGAAGGGAAATTCTTCTGCGACCCTGAACTGAATGTCACAGTATTTTTTCACTGGTGACCCTTAGGGAATATCTAACAGTGCACATTGCCTTTCAGCTTTTCAAGAGGAGCACCTTATTAGAAATTCAAAGGAAATCTTCCTGAGTATCATTTTAATGCTCCGTATCAGTGGTGTTGACTGTGTCTCCTCATGAAGCTTTGCTTTTCCTTAGTAAATTACTGACAAAATGCAGGGAGGCTGATGCAGGACTGAGTTTTCTTATAGAACTCAAGGGGACAGTGGTTCCAGGGGAAGACAGCTACCTGAACTGTGCGACCGAATTTAGTTTTAAGTAGATGAAGGTTTTTAGTGAGGACAATGTCCTAACAGTTGATTATGGAATGTAAAATACAGAAAATGGCATCTTTTTCAATAGTAAAATAATGACCAGTTTTGGTGATAAATTACAAAAATTGATTTTTAATTTACTCTCTCTGGAGGGGAACTTGGAAGTTGCATGATGTGAGTTTGGGGAGACAGGTGAGTAAGGAGGTCTGTGCATATATGGTTAAAATATTTACTAACATTTTATTATTTGTTTATGTAAATGGTTTATAAATGTTTTAGTCCCCTCCCTGTTGCTGATTATCTGGAAATTATTTCCTAGATTGATTACCTGTTTATATAATTTGGGAATTGAAAAGAGCATATCACAATCAGACTCTCAATTCATCATTGTTTCTTTATTCAAAACAAAAATACCAAATTCTCAAAATCATGTGGTACTTCTTAACAGTATGCACAAATCCAGTAGTTACTGCTTTTTTTCATTCTGTTCCCTTTGGGAAACATTCATCCCTCGGGCATATAATTGAAAAGACCTGTGTGTGTACTCATTTCTGGGAAAGCATTTAATGAAACCTATAAATGATTCTCGGCAGCAGAAAGAAAACAGCTCCAAATTTGGTAACGTCCATATTTACGTAGATTTAGACCCTTCAGCTCCAGCCTGTGCTCTCATTTCTGAAGGCTAAGTATCATCTACTGTCCTTATGCCCACCTTTCTCTGGCACGTTAAGGTTCATTAGAAAAAGTCCAGGTGTACCACCGGGAGGCTTTGTAGCGCTTCTTGGATCTTTAACCACAGTGTAGACGCCAGTTAGTTTTTGGTGGCACAGTCTGATACGTTTTGGTATAAAGTAACATTCATAAACTAACGAAGACTTGACATCCGAAGCCTAACAGATTGTAGGCAGTGCCACAGCTAATTCTAGAATATGAATAGAGGAGGGATATTGTGTTTACTAGGCAGAGGTATTCGATGCCTAAATTAACAAAAGGAAACATGTCTCTACAGAGTATTTTTACTGTTACTACAAACAAATATTTTATTTTGATACCCACATATTATTCTAATCTAAGATACAAAGTTTAAAGAACATTTAAAATGTACAAAACTTTTTATGTGCACCTCAGTGTAAGTGCATGTAAGCAAAACACACAATTAAGGTTAGGTCTTAACTAACCTAAATTGCTTAAAAATTCACATGTGTAAGCAGCAGTCCCTTTCCCAGAGGCCTACCATGCTGAGCCCTATTTTAAGGGTACTTGTGGGGTGTGTGTGTGTTTTGCATAAGGAGTTGGGGGGAAAGCACAGACTTGATCTCTAACCTCAAGGAACATATTTAACAACCTACTTAGAGAAGAAGTAATGTTCACATAAAATGTAGAGCAGAGGGGCAAATAGTAACGAGAAGCAAACAATAAAGTGCCCAGGTAGGCGGTGTATTAAAAGGAAAATAAAAGCAGACCTCTCTCTCCAAATCAGATTGTTTGCAAAACACCAACATAGAAAACAGAGAAATGTGATTTTTTTTATGACTGTAATTTTGTCATGCAAGTTCAAATGTAGTAACATTTACTTAAGAACTTAATCGAGAAATGAGGCCGTTTAAATAAGTAACAGAGAGACTGGTTTATGGTAAGGACTCAATAAACGCTAATTGCTGTTGTTGTCATGGTTATTAGTTACTTGCAACGTGCTTTGGTAGCAGCTGCAGTGCAATGACCACCTCAGCTCCCACTTTGTTTCTGTATTTTGTTTGGGCTTAACATTTTAGAGAAAAATCTTGATTAATACATTTAGGTAGCTGTACACTGTGAGGTTTGGTTTATTTGATTTCAGCAGCTTGCTTTGCTGTCACATTGTGACAGTCTTTAGTTAAATCAAGATGGCAAAAGAAGATACTTTTAAGCATCCCCCCAGAGGAAATAAAACCCCAAACCTTAATGGGACATGTTAATTGTTTATTTTGGTATACAAAAGGAGGTGGGTATATCTCGGTGTGTTGCATTAATGTGTAACAACCTACAGTGTGGAACTGGATATTTGAAAGTTCTTTAAAATACCCTCATATAAAAATACCTTCCAAGGTGTGCAGTTTGAGAAATCCTGGTGGGTCTTATCAGACAGGGGGTCAATAAACCACATGCCATAGAGTGAAGTTGGCCCACCCCCCTGTGTGTCAACCCACAAGCTAAAACTGGTTTCTACATTTTCAGAATTCAAAAAAAATTAACAAAAGGAAGGAGAATTCATCATGACATGTGAAAACTGTATGAAATTCAGATCCATTGTCTATAAATAAAGTTTTATTGGCACACAGCCTTGCTCGCTCATTTACATATTGTCTACGGATGCCTTCCTCCAACAGTGGGGAAGTAGTTGTGATAGAGGCCATATATCCTGCAAAGCCTAATTTAGTCGTTATCAGGCCAACCCCTACTATAAGAAATCTTGGGGTTGAAAAAGAAGAGGATGATTAAGTCCCGGGGAACTCAGTGGGGAAGAGTTGGTCTTGATTCAGGATATTTAGGTGTGTTGAGGAAGGTCCACCCGATGACAAGGAAGACTAGGGATGAATGGTTCTGGTCTGGTGTACTGTGGTCAGACTCACGGATGTGAATTGTCTGAAGACGGCAAAAGGTATCAAAAGAGATTTTCTTTAGGGATGATATATGTTACTTTTTATTTACTTTATTAAATAATGAATTTTATTAAAGCATTCTGCTTATACTTATTAACTATTTATTTGTTAATTCTTTTAATAAATATCTTTTGAGTGCCTACTGTGTGTGAAGCAGATTGTCAGGTACTTCAGTTGTAATGGTGCATGGGCAAAAACAAAACCAAACAAGGGAGGGAAAGTCCCGTTAGCCCTTTAGGAGGTTGATTGAGAAGAAGGAGGTTTCTAAAATAATCACAAACAAATATAAAATTATGCTAGGAAAGCCTTTAATTGGCCTAGGCCATATGAGCATATGATGAGCGGGTCAGTCCAGAATCCAAGGGCCATGGGAATCTTCCCTGGGCAGAGATTCAAGGAAGAAACAGGAGTTACTCTGGGGTAGTAACTGTCTGAGCGTGACTGTGGTGAGTATTCAAGTCAGAGGGAAGCGCAGGTCCTTAGGAACCGTGGTGGGAGTGAGCGTGAACATAGGTTCCTGCCGCCAGGTCCCAAGGTAAGAAGGAGCTTAGTACAGGCTGCAACTGGGACAGAAGCCAGAAGATGCAGGGCCTTCCTAGCCATGTTAGGATTTGGGGTCTTTCCCCAAGAGCAGCAGGTTTCACTGAAATATTTTAAAGGGGAAACAAATTATAGACACAGGCCAGCTGCACCAGTTGGGAGGCTGCTGCAGTCCCTGTGAGAGAGGACAGCGTTTGTTGGGCTTTGGTGTACGGTAGAGACAAAGTGGACAAGTTCAAAGACTGTCTTGGAGGCAGAGTCAACAGGACTCCGTGGATTTGGATCTGAGGCGGCAGTGAAGGAGAGGGAACGGTCACCTAAGACGGGTTTTGTTTTTTCATTACAGGAAAAATAGTAATACTGTTCTGAGGTGGACAACCTGGGAGAAGGGTTGTCCAAAATTCATTCTCGGGTGTATGGAGTTTGAGGTACCTTTGAGGCATTCACTGGACGTATTATGTGAGTGGTCTGGGTGCAGATGGATCACGCACATCTCGGTAGAGGGGCCTGTGGACAGGTGCTGCTGTGGAGCCTGGTGGGGGCATTGCTATTCGTAGAGTGAGGAGAGAAAGGGGCCTGGGATGGAGACAAGAGAATACCTGTGAATATCCTGTTAGAAGCGAGCAGGCCTGGAATGTGTACAGAGGGGAAGCAGAAGGCAGCGGTGAGGCCAGAGAGTGCTGTGTGGGTGGAGTCAAAGGAAGAAAAGTGCTTTAGAAAAGGCACCGACAAGAGATGGGTGAGCTTCCGTGGATTTGGTGATACAAAGGTCTTTGGTGACTGGAGCAAGAAATGTGATGAAGCAGGGAGAATAAAATCCCTAAATTATCATTTTCTTAAAGTTATTTATACCTTTAAGGATATTAGCTCTAATGAAAACCTGTGTTCCCAGGTGTGCTCTTTTTTAGTACAATTGATCTCTCACTTTACAATGGCAGTTAATTAAAAATGGGATTCACTTAAAAGAAATTTGCTTTGCAGCAAGTTTTGATTGAAAACATCTATTTCTTGTCCCCTGAATACTTAAACTTACCCAGATAACGTATCAAATCCCCTTTAATAAAAGGGGCAATAATGAGAAAAAGGTTGTTGTTGCAACATTTAAAATTATTTGAAAAAATTAGAAAGCAAAACTGGTGCCTCCTGAGAACTAGGACTCGAGATGCTCCCAGGACTTGTCCGTCATAAGCCGGCTCCCAGCAAACTTAAGGGGATCGCTCCAGTTTATGAGATGCTGCCTTCCTGTCTTACCCAGAGTTTATTTTCTGTATGGCTGAAGGGGTATGAAAGGAAGGTCAGAAAGGGGGAGCTGTGGGCCAGAAGGCAGTCTAGGGCCTGCATTTTGGGGTTAACGATTTGGATTCTCATATGTATTTAATTGGTTTTCCTCTCTTCCTATTTTGTTATAATGTGAAACTGTGTCTTTAAGTGAAACGGGCAGGCTGATATTTGTCCCTGTTGGATTCTTTGGAAGCAGACAGTGAGATGGAGATTGGGGTATATGATGTTTATTAGGGATCAACTTCCATGCAAAGAAGTGTGAGGGAAGAAGGATTGGGCCCAGGCGGAACTCACACTGCGATGCGGTTGGTCGAAAGGATGCCGTGGCAACCCCAGGGGGAGCTTGGAGAGAGGGTTTCGTCTTGGTTGTCCTGCTCCAGCTGAGCAGAGGGACCTTTACGTGCTCCCAGCGTCCCCACTCAGCTGTAGGCTGCTGCCACACCCCATGGTTGAAGAGGGAGCCCAGCGTTCACATCCGTCTCTACCATGATATACTGTAATATTCCATGTATTTGTGTTGAATATGTCAGATACATGTAAATTGCTTTGGATTTTATGTTACAAGTAACAAAAACAAAAACTCACACTCATTCAGCCAGGGACTCAATTGGCTGTGTAAACAGAGGCCTAGGAATTGTATGGGCTTCAGAGCTTCCTTAGTCCAGCAGCTGCAGCTCCGCTCTTTGGTTTTTTTCTGACTTGGACCTCTCTAGGTGTATGTGTGACATGTAAGTCTTTTCCTGCAGGCTGGGCTCTGTGGTGGGAGCGCAGTGACTTTCCCCACACCTGTGTGCCACCTGGTCCGGGCAGAAGAGAGAGCAGCTGCTGGTAATGTGCCACCCCAGGCCTGGAAAGGAGCCATCCCTTTCCCACCCATCATGAGGGTCATGGCCAGCACTCCTGTTCCACAAGACAGGTTAATGAGAAAAGCTTAACACATTTATTTAATCGAAGTTTTATTTGACATGAGAACCTTCACAATTGAAGATTTAAAAACACAGGGAAAACTGTTTTTATGCTTAGATGAAGAACGCACAGTTAGGTAGAAAGGAGACGGCACAGAAGGACGTGATCTGATGAGGCGGGGCCGGCCAGGCCTGTGCAGACGTTCCCTGGTCGTTCCGTGTCTTCCTGGACTCCTCTGGAAGGATGGGCTTGGCAGCAGAGGGGAGAGAGTGACTTTTCCAGGTCGTACAGCTCGCTTTGGGGAAGACGAGCTGTAGTTTGTATGACCTGCCTCCAGGAAGAGGAAGTCTGGTTTCTGTGATTGGCTATCGTGGGGATGGAAAAAGCCCAGGAGACCTGAGGAGGGGAAGAGCTCAGAAAGACCTTGCTTCTGCAGCCCTGCCGATAGTCTTTGGTTCACAGTACTCAACACGCCGTATTCTGAGCCCTGACCCCACACAGCACTCAGCACGGTTCTGTGAGCAGCGTAGCCTGGGCTGCGTGTTGCTAGCACAGTGGCGGGGCGGAGACAGCAGGAGTCGGCTTGGCCTGGACTCAGCAGGCTATTCCCGGAGCCTGGGCTGGAGTCGACTTCTAGAACTCCATGAATTCCCAGTAGACATCAGGGCTGTCACAGAGGGAGGAGAGGCCACTAGCAAACATCGAGACATGATTTTGGAAAAATGTTTCTGGCTGAGCTGTTGCCAAACAGTAACTGATTTACCCCACCTGTAGGGGCCCAACTGTAGACCAAGCTACACGTTAGAAGTATGGGTGCTAAAGCGCATTTCTCCTTGTACTTTACTGCAGCTTAGAGGGGGTAAAGTTAAACTTAGGACACGAAAGCTGTCACAGGCTCGGACATCCAGTGCAGACAGGGAGCGTGAGGGGCTCGGTGAGACAGTGTAATCAAATCTGAAATTGGTATGTTTGACTTTCATCTTGTCTTTTTTACTCTGGTTCACCTCTGGGTGAAGATAATAATGAGGAAAAACGTGAAAGAATCAAGAAGCTTATTTGAATTATCAAGATAATTCAAAATGTAAGCCCAAATTAAAGAAGTAAAAGCTGACTTTGGGGTCAAGTTGCAACTCCAAAGAGAAAAGAAAAATGAATAAGACTGGCGTATAAAAATTGTAAGTGTTAAAATATTTGTCTACTTTAAGAAGTTCCTCTGGGACACCTATTGTATCTACGGGAAGTAGACCCTCCAAAAATGTATTTTCTTGGAGATCTCATTAGTTTTTTACAAAACATCAGCATTTGATTTCTCTACCTTTAGTAAGCGGTTGAGATTACAGACTGACACTTATTAATTATACCAGATTTCTAGTTTTAATTAGAGACTCTCTTCTGAGACTAAACCTTTTTACCATTAGGCTGTTTGAAACCTATGAGATAAAAAGGGAGAGTTCTTTCAGAAAATTATTTACATGATTTTAATTAATGATTATAATCTCCATGGTCATTTTTGCAAAAGAGCATTTAATCCCTTAACCAGTTTTCATGATTTGCATTTTGCAAAAACACATCGGCCCTGCAGGCTTATTATTTCTGAGTTGTGTTTTTTCCCAAATGAAACTTATTTTGGGTGAGTTTTATTTTGTTCCTGCTCTAAGCCCTATTTCATACCTTAACACCTGTTTCTCATGCAGAGCAAACCAATTGGTAGAAAAGTAAAGTTTGCTTCCTTTTGCCAAGACAGAACATAGCCCTTGGCAAGGTTACCTTTGAAAACAGTTTTTCATGCAGAGACTGTATACAAGTAGCATTGCTGTTGCCAAGTTCCTCTGACTAATGAAGGGTCGAGAGCTGATGTGTTCTTGTTCGTTGCTTGCGGCACGTATGTGTGGCGTTTCTTCTGAGAAAAGGCACTCTAGCATTTCAAACAGAAGCTAGAAGTTTAACCTTCCAAGAGGAAGGTCAGTGTTAGTTTTTATTGATAACACAGAAGAAAGCCACTTTATAAGAATATGAAAGATAAATTCTTTGCTAAGTAAAAGAAAACGATTAAACACAGTGAGTTTTCCACCTTTTTTATGAAAATCAGTCTGAAACTATTTCACATTTTCAAAGTTGCTTTTGTTTTCCCTTCTAGCTTAGGGGTAGTCAGCCTTCATACCAATGATATTACGCACCAGTCTCCAGGCCGCGGAGACTCGGGAAGGAGCTGCCCTGTCTGTTTTTGCTGCCACTCTGCAATGTGCATTTTTTCAGTCATGTTTAATCACATTGCTTTAAACTGACTATAGTTTAATGGTTTCGTAAACTCTGAGACTGGTGCTTTTTTCTTATTAAGTTGGAAAATCCCACAGACTAATGTTTTGTTATTTTACGTTGAGCTGAGGAAGAGATAGAAAACGTTTATTCCTATGTGCGTGATAAAGGTGTGTGTGTGTGTGTGTGTGTTGTGAGGTGAGAGTGAGGGAGATGCCATGGAGAGAGACCTAGTGCTTCTTGATTTATTTTCCTCATATTTGGTGGATATTCTCTATGTTAAAGATTTTTAATATTTTATGCTCCTTAAATATTAATTACTTTGGGAGTTACATCTTTCACTTTTTCTTATATCATCCCCCATTCAGTCATGGACAAGGATAAAATAATGTATTCTATAAAATTTAAGTGATACTGCTGAATAAATGTAAATAGCTAATTGACAAGTGCAGCCTTTCTATATCAAATTCTATTATTCAAATCTTAGAAAGGTTCCTCTGACCCCCAGATGTTGTAAGCATTTTAGTATTTTCCCTTCCAGTCCACAATCTTATGTTACTTTTGGCCAAAGGCAGTCGGGTCACAGCATAGTTCAGTCTGTTCTTCAAAAGATGGGAAATAAATTCTACAAAAGTCCCCAGAACAAAACAATAATATTCTCACTAAAATTTTTTTAAAGTTTGCTTTATTATTATTACTTTGATATTTTAGAAAAAGGAATTTGTAGATGATGATTCTGGGCTGTCAGTCGGGATCACGTTCTAGCACACATTGCTGGTGAGAAAGGAGTATCTTCACACTAGAAATAAGAAAACATGAAATAAGCAAAAGAGATTGCTACTTTTTAAATTTTTCCTGCTGTGAAATAGAGGCAGCATGTCAGGTGGCTGCTCACACCTGTCTGTCATTGGAAATTTTCAGAATAACAATGACGACAACTAACATATATCGAGTATGATAAGCATCAGGCATTATTTTAGGCACTTTATCGGTAATATCGCATCATTTAAGTTTTATGACAATACTATGAGTTATATCACCATTCTAGAGATAAGAAATTGGAGACCCACAGTTGCCCTAAACTGAGATTTGAACCCAGGAAACTTGAGCTCACTTTTGATGGTTGTTACCTAAGGGACTTTAAGGGGACTTTCAGAAATCTTCTGTAATCCTTCTTATTTTATATATGTTCTCAGATGTAAATATGTACTTGGCTCAGATACATTGAGTACTTTCCACACTCAGATTGCAGGGACAGAGGTGAGATTATAGCCGAGCGGTGTGCTTCTTGGTTCTATGTTTTCTCATGCAAGACACCAGCTCTGGTGACAGTTTTGGAGATCTCATCTAAAGGAAGCCTCTTCCTGTGTAAGGAGTCCAGAGTTGGGCTTAAGCCTTGCTGTCTTGATGGATTTGCAGCCCTGGGGGGTGTTTCACCAAGTAGGCAGAATGGAAGGTTGTCTGGACAGCGTAGGAAGGTGGGGGGCGCCAAGTAAGAGCAGAGGGAGGGGGCCTTGGACATTGTTTGTGAGACAAAGCTGAACAGTACCTAAACATGTGGTTCCAAGAAGACCCTGTGACTGTTGTGTAGCTTTTATTTTAGAGGAAACAGTGGGCAGGGGCCCTAATTTCTCAAAATACAAACTCTCTGTTCTCATTGACTCTACTGATTCCAGATCTTTTCTCTACTAACCAAGTGTAAGACTTCCTAACAACGTGGGAAATACAAATACTCATTGAAACTTAACAATTATTTCCTCTCTAGCAATTTGGCTGGAAACATCTAATTTCAGAGGAAAATTCTACCCTTACTATAGACAGGAATAATTCATAGGTCAGATCATTATCCTCTGTATTTCTATCAGAAAATTAACTTGTAGCTATAGTTAGGTTTTTATTTTAAAATTTATCCTAGTTGTAGCTCTTCTCCAGGATATTTGCTTTAACTCTTAATTCATTCATTTCCATCAGACATGCCCATGGTAGCACAGGGACACAAGGAATAAATCCAGTGCCTGCAGATAGTAGGTGGTGGTGTTCAATCCTATAGGAAAGTGCAGTGTAACAGAGAAGTACTGTGCTTAATAGCTGCCTCCCTGCCTTGCTGCTTAATTGGATCTGTGCTCTAGGGGGCATTAGGTTGAAGTGAACAACAACGTAGAAACAACTTTGCACTCTTGAAGCCAAGGCAATTAATCACAGAATGTATTTCAAAAGAGTTACTTCTAAGTAATTGTTGTATAAATTAGGCCCATTGCAATTGCTGGGTAGTAAACATGAGGCAAGCTTGTTTTATGCAACCTAAAACACCTCACAGGTTTGTGCTTCTAAACCCCCTGTGAGATAAACCTTAAAGCCACAAAATAGCCATAGACTTTTCTTTTATAACGACATAGGTTGTTTTCCCAGGGAGCCTATAATTACACATTTACATTTTCTAGCACAGGTTAATAATGACGAGATCTTTTAGTTTGACAATATTTTATTTTTCTCTAATGACTTTCTCTGCTCCACGTAAAATATGGAGGATTAAAACATAGGTAAAGAATGTTCTGTCTTTCACAGTATTTCATCACACCAAATAACATCAAATACATTATTTCTATTGTTATTTTAATCAGGAGTCAGAAATTGTGTCTTGAGACTTCTTATTTCAGAAATACGTCCAAATCCTAAACAGGGCCCCGTGGAGAGAGTTTTCAGGTCCACTTCACCCTGTTACTATATAAACTATGAACTATAAACTTAGCAACACAGCGTAGGTGCTCAATAAAAGGAAACACCGCAACAGGTGCCATGGCCCATGCCTGGAATCCTCGTACTCTGGGAGGTGAAGAGGAAGGATCCTTTGAGCACAGGACTTCAAGAACGGCCTGAGCAAGAGCAAGACCCCATCTCTACTAAAAACAGAAAAATTAGCTGGGTGTTGTGCTGGGCACCTATAGTTCCCGCTTCTCAGGGGAGTGAGGTAGAAGGAGTTCTTGGACCCAGGAATTTGAGCTTGTTGTGAGTTGGCTAAAACCTTGGCACTCTAGCCTGGGCAACAGAGTTACACTAAAGAAAGAAAAACAAACAAAAGGGAAGCACCCAGCTTTCTAGGAAGAGTGCCCCTGCCAGCAAGTGCTGAGTTATCCCTGAACCAAGACTAAGCATTTAAACTTCACTGTTCACTTTTCATCATCTTCAGAACTCAATGTGTTTTCACTTCAGCACCCTAAGGTAATGTACCTGAGACGGCTTTTATGGTCAGTTGTAAACACAGCTCAGGCTAGCCAGTCTAGTCCAAAGGAGGGAAAGGTATGAACTCAGAGCCCCGAGCCATAGTTCTGAGTTATGGAGAAAATGATCTGGAGAGAAGCTAGTCTGCAGAGACCAGGCAGAGTCTGGCCCCAACGCCCTGCTCCGGCCACTCCCAGGCACGCCTCCCACCGCACTTCCTGCAGAGTTCATGCCAGTAGGGTTTCTTTCATGTTCAGTAAAAGCAATCTGCTGGATTAGGTATGTTTTCTCCAGGTTTCCATAGCACCCACACTAAGGACTGTAACCCCCACTTACTACATTGCTTGGTTTCTGTCTGTCTCTGTGAGGGGAGAATCCGTCTTCATTCTTGCTCAGCACAAAGTTCCACAGTTAACGGGTAGATATTGAGTGGAGAATGAATGAATGAGCAGCTAGACGGATGCAGTGTTCTTCTTCTTTTTGGCATGAAGAGGATTTAAATATACTTTATTTTATAAGATCTGGTCATATAATGACTCATAAGACACATATATAGAAGTCATAATAAGTTTTTCTTACTAGCCAATTTTCCCAGCAGTATTTCTAGTGCTATAAATCTAATAACAGCACCCTCCTCTTGTTCACTTCTTTCCTAGCTAACTATAGTTAACTCCTGAAGCCTGGTTTCATGAGATTGACCTAATCCTCTGTAAGAATTCTTATCTGTGTTATTCCAAGTGTAGAAAATACCCTTTACTTACAAGCATACTGCTGAATGTTCCATGATAGGGACCTCAGCATGCTGCCTTTTCGGGGAAACCTGCTTATGCCGTAAAGCCTTCATCATCTTCGTGCGAGCAGCCTTCCACGTACAACAGGTTAATTCTTTGTTTTTTTAGTTTTGGTTATCTTTCCTTTCTTCATGTGTAATGATTTTCATGGTAAGGTTTTTAATTTGGTTTTGGTGCCTGTGTCGATAATACCTTGTAATTGGCAGTTATTATATTCACAAGTCACATTTTCTTCTCTTTGACTTGTCTCAAGTCATAAGTAAAATGAGAGATGACTGGAGTCATGTTTCTTTAGAAGCTGAGCAGGGTGTTAATAAATATTTAAAATGCTGCTTCTCTTCACCCCTTGTCCCCACTTTAGCTCCAAGTTTCAGAATCAGTGTAGTTCAAACTTTTATCTGTCAGGAGCTGTTTTTCCTTAGACTTGGTGTTGCTCAGCTTAGGAGGATAGCCACGGAATTGTCCATTTTTTATTGTGTCCTCTTTATTCTGCCCTTTAACCAAATATTGCTGTGAAATATCATTAAAATATAGCCTCACTGGCATTTCTAACTTTTGTGACTTGACGTAGGCCTAAAGGAGTTTTCTTTCTGAATCAAAAAATATGTCTAAGTAAAAATGAAAAATAAGGATATGTATTTCAGTAATTTTATGGGCACGATCCCATTTTCCTTTGCTGTCTTCACCTTAGTTTTGGCCCATTTGTCTGCACAGCTCTGTAGCATCTTTCTTCTGAAAGTGACATAGTTCATGTCAGAGAGGGTGTGTGTACCTCAGTGGTCCTCCAGGCATCTGGAACGCTTGTACTGAGAGAGTCCGTGTGGAATGAGTGAGCAGGTGTCCTTCGTGGTTAAGGCTAGGTGTGTCTAAGGATTTCCTAGCCATCCTCTCGAGGGAAAGTTCTCCAAATCGTGACCTGCAGCTGTCACTAGACTTGCTATTGGTCATACTTGAATTTTTGGTCATAACTATCTGGTTTATACAATATACTGTAAGTGTTTTGTGGGTGTTAAGAAGCTTTCTGGGTATTCTTAAGTGTTTGCATTGTGTCGAGTGAACTGTCTAAAACTTTAGCTAGTTCAAGTTAAGGGTGAGGAGGACAGAGAGGGTGACTGCTTTTGGACATAGGGAATATTGACTGAAGTCCATGTAGACAAGATGAAGATTAAAGGTCAGTCCTGAAGATACATTTGGGAGTCATCCAGACAGAGTTCTGTACACATCACTTGGAATGTAGACCCAATTTGAGAGTGCCAAGGAAACACCACTGACATCATTTTAAGAAATTAAGAGGTAGTCAGGAAGATGGGAGGAGAGCCAGTCTGGTGCCACCGTGAAGGCAGCTCCACAAGGGAAGTGTCCGGCGGTCTGGTGCCACCGTGAAGGCAGCTCCACAAGGGAAGTGTCTGGCAAAGTTTGATCCTTTGGAATTGTGCTGACGGAACCCCGAGGCAGGCCTTTGATTTCAGAAATTCTGTGGTTCAGCCAATTTTGGTGGAGATGTTCTTTAAAACATAGGGGTGGAAACTAGATTACAAGGTCCCAAAGACAGCAAGTTTGAATGATTTGGCCTTTACTCATGAGGGGAAGGGGGAAGTAGAATGAGGCAAATGAATTTTAGGGTTTTGGAAACTTGAATGGGAGAAACAGAGACACTGAGTGAAGGAAAGGAGGAGAGAAAGAGATAAGGAGAAAGAAGGAGAGGAAGAAGAAAGGAAGGAAGGGGAAAGGAGGAGGACAGCAGGGCAAGGTGTGACATAGAATGAAATTGGTTGTCCGTCTGGGTCTGGATTAAGATTGGCATACAGAGGAAGAGGACTCCATGTACTTCAGTGAAGTCAGCTCACAGCCGAGGCCCAGTAAGGAAGTGAAGTTTGCTGTCTGATTCCGGTCCTACACACGTGATAAGTGACACAGACAGAGCTCTTGATTTTCAGCTGTTCATGGGTCCTGAAGCAGGTAGTTTGTGTACAAGAATTGATCTATTGACTTATATCTGAATATCTGAAAATCATATACACGTACGTGGAGTGTAATAGGATCCTGAAAATTGTGGTACCTGCGGTCCTACTTTCAAAGCAGGGTAGGGACCTGCATGTGTTGTCAGTGAACAAGACGTGTGCTCTGGGAATTGCAGTGTGACAATGGAGGTCATCCCAGCAGCGCAACCTGTGGCTCAGAGTAGCCTTTATATCTCAGTAACATGCATGGTTATCAGAAATTGATCTTTTATTTTATCTGAAGGTGCTTTGGATTGTAATTAGCTGAGACAGCTTTTCCTCCATCAAGAAACTGTGTTCATGTGTTGTTTGTTTTTTTTTAAAGGATTATCACAATGCCTTATCTGCTTTATTTGCAAAATTATTGAATTTGAAGTATTTGTAGCAGTCAACTTCCTCTTCTTCTTCTTCTTCTTCTTTTATAAAGGAATCATTTTTATTTACTGCAAAGCATTTCCTTAAAATCTGGCTGCAAATTGAGATTGCAGTTCCAATGGTCGTTACATGGCGGTGGATATTCGGGGTTGCACCTCCGTCCCTTAGGGGGCCTTCACGCTCTGCTATACCCTGGAACTGTTCAGCCCTAAATTATCTAATCTCACTAGTCCAGATAATAAGGACCATGGTTAGTAAAAACTGTCCAAAGCACACTATATATTTTTAATTAAGTGACATTAAATTGGATATCTTTATATCTGTGTTTTCAAAAATGCTGAGATCCTTACAGTTGAGGTTTGGTTTCCCCTAATGAGTTTACCCTAATGAGTCTGTTTTGATTTAGGCAATAGAAACGCCAATAAGAAAAGCAGATGCACCTATGAGATGGGTCCAAAGCATCTGTAGTGATGAGGTGTACCCTTACTGAGTTAACCCGGTTGGTAACTTCAAAACAATGTGATTTTTCAGTTTTTATTTTATAGCAATTTCTTTACTGCCGATATCATGAAAATCTCTTTGCAGTAGCCAACAAGCAGGATAAGACTGTTAGTAATAGAAAAAAAACTGTTGAAGGTATCTTTGAGTTAATATTTCTGAGCCTAACAGTAGTTTTTAGAAACTCCCATATTTCCTGTATATAAACGCAATCCTAGAGAAACCACGATTAATCTGATCAGAACCTTGAGATTATATAGGTTATTGAATCTTTCCCAGTATTTGGCTTTGTAGCCTTTTTGAATATAATAGAATGACTTAGTGAACATATTAATTTATGATGAGATTTCTAACATTGATAGACTTGTTTACAAATCTGTTGCATGAAGAAATATCTCTACTTAATCTTCTGTTTTAATGGATACTGTTTTCATTTTAAATATACACTATGTGTCCAGAGGACTACCTTAGAGGAAGTCCTCTTAGGTAGAGGAAGAACCAAGAGACTTAGATGGCTAATTCTTATTGTAAAACTATTTCCATAGATTAGTTTTGTTGTTTGATCACTGGAGTGCTGTCTAGCTTCAAAATAATTAATAGCTAGTAGTCTGGAATTTAAAGTGAAAAAAATCCTTTATCAGTTCTATACAACTCGGTTTAAGGCACCTGCACGAGGCAGGTTTTAAAATTAGAAAGATCCCTGTAAGGAGTCCTCAGCTCTTGTTTCTTCCTCCAGTTGTATGGGGCAGGACATCCTTTGAAAAGTAAGATACTTTTTTTACCAAGTGTAACCAGTCTGAGGGGAAGGAAAAGTCTTCCTTTCCTCCCTGATTTCCTGTCTTACAGATTACAGAATCATGCTTTCTAGTGAGGATAATTTGCTTTGCAACTTTTTCCTGCAAATTCTTACTTGTGTAAGAATGTGTACAGTTGGCATGATGCAAATACACAAAAACACGTTAACAGAGATGAAAGGATCTTTTAAAAATGGATTTCTCTTATTGTTTTCGGAAATAGCACTCATATTGCCTATTTTCTTTGACTTAAAAAGGTATAACCTTTAATGTTCCTATTTTTAAAACAAAATGTAACCTAGCTGTAACCTTAGCTGTCACATAAATAGTCAAATTAAGTTCTAGTGTCCGAAATCTTTGATATGCATCTTTTAAAATACAGTGTCAATTATTTAACGTAGAGACAGCATAACCCAAGAGGGAAGACAAATGATATTATAGTTAAGTAAACATTATTCAGTTGTAAATTTTAGGAGATGTTCTCTGTATAGTTTGTCCTATTTCTCTTAGGTCTATCCCCCAAATAACAAAATGTTGTATGTAAAAGATGAAAGTATTTCTTCCTGTAGACTGTAGGGTGTGTGTGTGTGTGTGTGTGTTTGGGTGTAAGTAATTAACTACAGGGTGTAAGTAAGTAACTACAGGCACTTGTAACAGAATTATGATCTTATTTTCGGCAGAATAAGATTTTCTTTAATTGTTTTCTCCTTCCTTCCTTCCTTCCTTCCTTCCTTCCTTCCTTCCTTCCCTCCCTCCCTCCCTCCCTCCCTCCCTCCCTCCCTCCTTCCTTCCTGTCTTATTGTGTCTTCCTCGGCAGAGTGTGGTGGCCTCACAGCTCACAGCAACCTCCAACTCCTGGGCTTAAGCAATTCTCTTGCCTCAGCCTCCCAAGTAGCTGGGACTACAGGAGCCCACCACAATGCCCAGCTATTTTTTGCAGTTGTCATTGTTGCTTAGCTGGTCTGGGGGTTTGAACTCACCACCCGTGGTGCATATGGCCAGCACCGTAAGCACTGTACTAAGGGCACCGAGCCTAAATGTTTTCTTACATCATTTTGAGGCCAGCATCTAGCACTGCTACAGAAGTGTAATGTTTTTTTCTTAGGTTTTGTTTTAAACGCTGTCATTGTTTCCCTTGTAAACACTGCTTCCCAGGCGTCCATTGCTCAAAGTAGGCTACGAACTTTTATTTTGGGCTAACGCTTTTCAGAACAGGTCTGTTAATAATTAGAAATATTTATATTTTATTGGTGTAAAGAAAACTCTTTTTTTACTCGCTTTAAGAAAAACATCTTTGACTCTTAAGAATTTCATGGTGCTTTTGTGATAGCTGACTTTTTATATTTAGTTGAATGAATGTGTCAAAGTATTTAACTGAAAATCAAATGTTAAAATGGGTATTTTAATTACTGTATATTTGTTATGAAACATGTTAGATCCACAGGCAAAAATCAATATCTTTGTGATATTTTCACATGCTAAAAGAAAAGAATTTTATAAAATAGTAAAGACTCTAAGAAGTGATATCAAAATATCTGTTTTTCTCAAATACTTTAGGCTATCTCAAAATAAGGTAAAATGTCAATACATGAAGGAAAGAAAAGTGAAGTGACTTGGTAGAAGATAAACTGTAATTCCAATTAATATGCTTAGCTCATAACTTAGAATTGGTCATATATTTACTTTTCAACAGGAAGTGACATAATTTATGAACAAATGTTGAATTCTTTTGTTATCTGCCCAAACGTTGGATTCTTTTTCAACTCTCTGGTTAAGGTGTGCTCAGTAAAATAGGGAAATATGGATGAGTTGATGCAAGTTTATGGGGCTTGTCACTTCTATAACTTGCTGTCTAGCCCTTAAGAAGTCGAGCACAAAAATCACAAATACAAAATTAGGTTCTAACTGTGTAGTCATCATCATTATACTTCAAATATTTCATGAAAATTCTACATATGAGCCTGTGAATAAAGGCTAGGCCTTGGGGAGAATCGTGCAGTCCGGACATCAATAGAAACTAACATCCTAGCAGGATAATCTTTCCTTCATGTTTTGTTTTCTAGTTGTTTGTGCTAGTAATTTTTCTCATTTTACCACTTATTTTAGGAGGTTTTTTTCATTTTTGTTTATTCATTTGATGTTTATTAAACTTGAATTTATGAGTTTTGTGCTTACTAATAAGATGATGGATGTTCCCAGAAGTTAAGACCAGTGCACATATAACAATAAAGTTATATTAAGTTGATATCAAGTATGTGCTACATGACTCAGATCATTCCACATTTTTTTATTGCACTAAGAAAAACTATATATTGCCATGATAACAGGTTTTCTTCTGTTGTGTGATTTGTTAATAACATCCATCACATTTCTTTTAGAATATTCATTCAGCAAACAAAATCCATTCTAGAGTATATCTTTTTGTAATTTATTTAAAATATATTGTAGAATCAGGTTTATGTAATACTGTGATCTTGATTTATTATTATTATAAGAAGAAAATTGATAATTCATTTTTTAAGAATAATTTTATTTGAAGAGTTTATTTTTGCTTTGAATGTTATTTAGTTTTTAGATATATAAATGCTCAGTTTTCATTTTCAAGACCTAAATGTTTTATTTTATTTCAGATATAATTTTCTCATGTATTTTTATATGCTATTCTGATATTTGTACTCTAAAGACATATCTGTTATGTTTTGAAGAATTGAGAAGTGAGAAATTCTTATGTTGCACTTTAAGTGAACACTGTAATTATAAAAACAAAACTTATGAAAATATTTAAATTTATATAAAAGATAAAATAAAATAGAGCAAAATTATAATTACTTGCCTTCTAAAATGATACACAGTGTAAAGAACATTTTAATATTATAGCATCATCCTCAAATTTTAGATACAAATTCTATACTTAAAGTCTATTTTATATTTTCTGCTTTATTTAGAAAAAATCATATATAGTAAGTAAAAGAGATAGTATTAAAGTTCTCAAGAATTGTGTAAGTTGTTTAAAATCATTTTGGTGTTAAACATTATAATAATTATTATGACTTATTTTTAGTCTTGCAATAAGGCAGTGAGGTCATATACATGTATTAGTCCTTAACGAGTCCATTCCCCAACTTTTTAATTCAATGGTAATCTGTATATTTAGTCTATATGTGATATAAATTAGTCTTTCTTTTTTTTTCTCACTCACTTTATTCATGTATACCACGTATAGAAAAATACATGAATCACAAGTATACAGCTGGATGAATTTTTGCAAAGTGAACGTGCTAATCAGCACCCAGATCAAGAAACAGAACGTTACCAGCTCCCAAACCCTGTCATGTCCCCACCTAGTTATTGCTCCCTGCATGATAACCACTATTCTGACTTCTAACAACATTGATTTGTTTTGCCTGTTTTAGAATTTCACATAAACGGCATGTATATTACATATTCTTTTTGTGTGTGACTTTTTTTGTTTATGTTTGTAAGATTCATGTACGTTGTGCATAACAGGAATTCATTCTTTTTCATTGCCGTACAGCCTATTGTATGAATATACTGTTTTTTCAAATCCATTCTACTACTGTCGGGCATTTGAATTGTTTCCAATCTTTAGTTATTATGAATAGTCCTGCTACGAACATTCTCATGCACGTCTTTTGATGAACATATGTATGCATTTCTGT